>DWLR01005590.1:0-10821 GCA_018246295.1 Papilio alexanor hazarajatica
TGGCTCACCTACGAGCATCTCAATTTCGAGATTTTGTCTGGCCCTCCAACTTCCATCTTGGGTCGGGCCCAGAATCTTTCTCATAATTTTTCTCTCCGCCACTAGAAGCTTTTCTTCTTCTTTTAGGGTACACTTACCCTAAAGAACGGCAGCGAGGCCTGGACACTTCCAGGCCTCGCTGCCGTACATCAAGATCGGTCTTATCACGGTTTTGTATATTCGTATCTTGGTCTTTATGCTCAGAAGCCTGGATACCAATACCTTGTTCAGGGCTGCGCTGCAACGGAGAGTGTTGTGAATCCGGATGTCAATCTCCTCTTCACGTGTGTTTGTGTCAGTGATAGTGCATCCCAGGTATCTGAATTTAGCGGTACCTTTGAAAGAAATATCTCCGATGGGCAGGTCTTCGCGCTTTTGTCTCGAGTTTTTCCAGCGTGTCATGTGGAGATATTCCGTTTTATCATGGTTAATTCTGAGCCCAACCCAGGAGGCTTCGGAAATAAGAGCTCGAACAGAGCTTTCCACCTCGATTTTAGACTGATCCAAAAGAGCCAGATCATCAGCGTATCCAATCACCCTGTGTTGTCCATTCAGACGTACGCCGATGTCTAGTGTCAAAACTTTTCTAACATATTCCAATGCTAAATTGAACAACACAGGGGAAAGCGCGTCTTCTTGCTTGAGTCCTGTAACCACTTCAAACTCCACGGTGAGTTCTATTCCAACTTTAACGCGCATTTTACTCACTTTGATCGCCACCTTAACCAGGGCAATAAGCTTTCGAGGGATGCCGAAGTTGTTAAGAATGGCATATAGTGAGTTTCTATCTATGCTGTCGTAAGCCTTGATAAAGACCACGAACAGCGAGTGGATACTTTGAGCGTACTCCCATTTTTTCTCCATGAGCTGCTTCAGGAGGAATATCTGGTCCACTGTGCTGCAATTTCGCCGGAACCCACACTGATAATCCTAAATTATTTGTTCCTCGTGTGGTTCCAGTCTATCTAGAAGCACGTAGGAGAATACCTTATATGTTGTCGGGAGCAGGGCGATTCCTCGGTAGTTCGAGCACGTTTTGTTACATCCCTTTTTATGGACAGGACATATGATGCCCACTGTCCATTCTCGCGGCAGTTGTTCCGATGCCCATATTTTGCACAGCAGTTCATAAAGCTTCCATTGTATGGCAGGTCCTCCATATTTCCATATTTCGGCATGTAAGCTGTCTATGCCTGGAGCTTTATTGTTCTTCAGTCTCATTATCGCCTTCCTGATTTCTTCAAGCCACAATGGGGCCACTACCGTGTCGACATTTGTCTCGGGATCGGATATAACTGGCTGTTCGAGCTCCGGACATTTAAATAGATTCCGAAATAGTTCCGCGACATCTTTTTGTGGTTTTCAGTGTCTGTAACAAGATTGCCTTCGTTGTCGAGAAGGATTTGCGCAGTAGGTTGGTATCCTTTTTTGATAGAGCGGACCTCCTGGTAAAACTTATGCGATTCACTAGCTCTCATGAGGGTTTCCATCTCTGTTATCTTGTTTTCTTTTGGCTTGTCGTATACTCCTTTTTTCCTGCCTTCTGAAGTCGTCATAATGCTGTTTCCACTGTGCGTCTTGTTCTGAAAGAAGACGATATTTTCTCGTATCTTCAACTATTTTCTCACTCTTCTGTCCACCATTTCCTTTTCTTTTTTTGTTTCTTTCGTGCTGTAATGTTTAAGCCCACTTTTTTATCAAGTTTTTCATGCTGTCCCAAAGGCCTTCTATATCTATATCATCTACCTTTAAATTACTAAATTTGTTGCTAGTCTCTAAGTGGAATTGGGCGCTTGTTGCTGAGTCTTTCAATTTCTCTACGTCTATGATATCTTTTCTGATTAATTTTGCTCTCTTTTTAGTGTTTATTTTAACATTAATTTTGATCCTCAGCATGTAGTGGTCACTATCACAGTCGGTATAATGCTCCCCTGTACGCTCTGACGTCCTGTTTGGTACTCTTGTGCCTATCATCGATTAGCACGTGGTCAATCTGATTGACAGTCAGGCCGTCGGGGGATTTCCATGTTCCCTTTTGTGGGGGAACATGGTGCTTTTAATTACAAGTGACCTCGACGCCGCCAGAGTGATCAACCTTACGCCATTGTTATTAGACATACTGTGTTTGCTATGTAAGCCAATTGTGGGCAAAAAAGCTTCGATTCTGCCAATTTGTGCGTTTAAGTCGCCAATAAGCATTTTTACATCATAACTACTCAGCCGGTCATAGACGGATTCAAGTTCTTCGTAGAAACTGTCTTTTGCCACCTCGCTAGATGTTTCTGTAGGTGCATACGCATTGATTATGATGATATGGGAGAATCGGCTTTTCAGTCTAAGTAGGCATATTCTGTCCGAGATAGCATCACAGCGAATAACATTTCCTAACATGTCGTTTCGGATTAGAAAGCCGGTTCCGTTGACATGGTGTCCGGAATGTGAGCCGCAGTAGAACGGAGTAGCTTTGTTATCGAAGTTGCACTCGCCTTGTCTAGGCCACCTCACTTCTTGTAATGCTGCTACCCCTATTCCGTAGGTGTTCATTTCTCGCAGGACCTTATACATATATTGATCCTGGTTTGTAGAGGCTCTGCACATTCCATGAGGCTAATCGGTTTTCCGTTGTTCCTCGCCAGTGTTCGATGAGTTTGGGATCGGATCGTGTTCTTCTCTATTTAGTCGGTTTCGTAACAAGAGTTTTTTCCGTGGGCAACAATATCAGCCCACTGCACAACCCCCATATTGCTGGAGGACCACACCCTACTTTGGTCAACGAGCCCTTCGGGCTCAGCCGGCTAGCGTAGCATAGGTTAGTAAGGTATAAAAACATTTTTACCGCCTGTCTATCTAGATAGACGGATAGATAGATCCGTCTGTTTGTTTCTAATAATCTCAGAAACAACTCGACTGATTTTGAAGGGGCTTTTACTCGGAAGAAGCTGACGTCTGAAGAAATAACTTTGGCTAATTTAATTAAGAACCCTCAAAATGTACGCGTCACCGTTTGTTGATACAAATGTTTAATATTTATACGGTAAAAACAAAATAAAACGTTTCAGTGATGTCGTGGATTCGTGGGTCGAACAGACAAATATTTTTCTCTTTTTGTAATATTAGTTTAGACTGTGTATAATATTTATAATGAGTTTACATATAGATAAACTTATGAAGAGGTGAAAAATAATAGATGATTTATTATTATTTACCTTAATCTTTTAAGCTTAACCAGTGCCGGTTGTGTTCAAAACAATTATAAGTAAGCCCGCAGTGAATTCGACGCGACGACGTAACAATTCAAGTAGCAATTTTGGAAATCTCCTGCAAATCCAAGAGATTTCAATTATTTAAATTAAACAAATTTTCTGATTCAAACACAACGAAGTTGAGAATATTTAAATAATAGTATGAATATTAGCAATTGTTTCTTCTAAGACTTAGAATGAATTATGATAACCTAAAAACACATATAGTAAATATTAGATACACCGGAAATTAGTTTTACAGTAATCTGTTAAATCTGTTCTCAAAGAAAACAAAAGAAAGAAAATAACATAAATGTAACAGTTATTTTATTTGAATTAAGGACGTAAACATTTTACGGAAAAAACATTTCCGTTTCGCTGAATAATATGAGCGATAAAGCATTATTTAGTGGTTAGCTTTCGTGAACCCTTGTCAAAGATGACAGAAACCGCGATCTAAACAATTTCACCTGTTTTCTTCTCTAAAGTGAAACATAATGTACCTTTAACAACTTAAATAATGTAATAAAGTAACTGATTTATATGTAATAAAGAAACGGTTACAGAAAATAATTTTCAATTATTAATCCATTCGTAATACCTAACGGAGTAACCCTCATCTTTATAAAATAGTTGTGACAGCGTGCTTTAAATATTTTTATATAACCTACATCATTCAACATTTCTAAACGAGTTTTTAATTGTTCTTGATACAAAAGCTTTGCAGGCTGGTATAAGACAATCGAATAGAGACCGAGCTTATTAAAGGGCTTGCTCGCCGCTGGCTTGTCTGACGTAATTACAATGTTTCCAGTCAATAAGGGCTATCACCCACAGAGACTTTAAAGCTATGCAAACGCGACACAGTCGCAAAACAACTGTGATACAGTCGCTATACTATCACAGGTCGCATACCATCGCACACAACTTTTTTATTGTTACGACTAACGCAATTCATCATTAATTCATCATCATTCATTATTCATTCTGTCGCGATTCAATGCTACAGCGTGAAATGCCAGGCGCAGTGCGACAACTTCCGCCGTAATGCTCTCCGCTTCCTGTTCTCCGATGTAACCCAATCGAACTACCGATACATCGATATAATTGCTAGTTTGCATCGATACATTCGTGTGATATAGTCGCGCGCGACTAAAGCAAAAGTCTGCATCTCTACTAATCGCCTTGGGCCACCGCCCTAACGACCTACGTCGTCTGCAGATGAGACTCCCTGCATAATTAATTTCCTTCCAACACAACTCATACGATTGCTTACTACAACTCCCGTCTTTGTAAATATATAATACTCCTCTAAAGATAGTTCTAAACGCCGACGGCGTAAAACTTAGGGTACGATAAATGCGTAACGTCAGAGATTATAATACAAATAAGTTTAAATTAATTTACATTAATTATTTTTATAAAACAGGAACGTTGTAAGTATCTTGTACTCTCTCTTATCTTATTGTTACACTACATGTTACAATAAGCTATAATTTTAATTTTCTTTTGAAGAAAACTGCTATGTTTTAAGATAATGAATAAAGTGATAAAGCAGTATTTTCCACTGAAAATGATTGTTTAAACCTAGCAAGTCTTCAAACGCTAAATAATTAACATTACGTTTATACAACACACGAGACTTAAATAATTTACCTTGTAAATTGCTCCGTTTTCATCAAACCGCCATAAAGACCGCAAATCCATACAAATAGCATCATTAGTTTACAGCCCATAACACTTCGCCCGCAACCCTAGTGAAGATAGAATGCAGGTCTGTCTAACCGTTGAATAAATCTTCCCATCATTCTCTCGCCTTTGTGGTTTGTTTAAAATTCCTTTTAAACATGAAAGAAGATAAGTTATTTGTTTTTCTTTGTTCAAAACAAATTAAACGAGGCAAGACATTATTTTCATTGCTTGAGATATTATACATTTTAATAAATACATATTAAATTAAGCTACGAAATATCCACCTTACCTGTTTAATTTTTATGGTAAATTGTTGTCATTAAAATTCGATTTGCTTATAATTGGAGCCCGAATTCGAGTAGGACGCAGCGAACCATTTGAGATACATTTAAGAGTTTGTAGCCTCAACCATTCATTTAGATCACAACCAAACACACAAATAATGATATAACACCCCTCTGAGTTGTATGTTAAAAAGCCAACCTTCCTTTTACACTATTATATGCTTATTGATGAATAGAATATAAGAGCCGCGATTCTGACCATAGATATGACATAGTAATCTAACCATAGACTCTAAATCTAAGATCCGCGTTACTAACCCAAAAGTACTTACATAGACTCCAAATTTAAGATTTTCGGTGCTAGCCAAAGACAAAGCGCTCTGTCCACAGACACCGTTAAAAGCGTAGCTCTTGTAATAAATCTTACGAACTATTTGCAGTGTTAGTGTACACGATGACACATTGTTGGCAGGGCAGCCAGATTGAATGGCGGCCGCGTCACCGGCTCGTAATTACTGTATTCCGGACTGGCGACCGCTGCCGTCCTCTGCAGACGATACTCAATATATAATTAATTTTCTCGCTACCAAATACCCGAAGAGTATTCTCCATAAATGTAATAGTTTCTGTTTGTACTCTTTTTAATGAACTATGGATTAACGACATCTTTTAACTGATTATATAATTATAATAATGCTACCTGGTGAAATCCTCTCTGTATTTCACTAGGTAACGTTATTTTAATTATATAATCAGTTAAAAATATTTCATTCAATTCCATCATCATCTGGATTAGAATCATCACCATTATCATCTGGATTAGAATCATGTTATCGAATTATATGTACTAAAAGCTCTTTAAATGTCCACATTATTTCAAATATCCATTTCCAAAGTTGGAGTTCAGCGTTACGTGTAAATATTTATGTCTCTAGAGTAAAAGTCCCCTTTCCAACATTTTTTTATATTGATTCATAAATGTTCATAAAGTTCTGATGCAACAAACAAAAAACATACAAGCGAATTGAGAACTTCCTCCTTTTTTTGAAGTCGGTTAAAAATATATCACGGGGTAATTTATTCGTAAGAAGAAATAATGATGACAAATAAATTTATTAATAACGAGACTTTAGAAATTTAATCGTTTGGCATATTTCGAATCTAAAGCAAGCGAAATCTCTGATCAATATTTAAGTTTGTTCGACACAGCATTATACAGCCGCCTTGTTTATGCAATCGGGGCAGATTGCGCTGTCGGGCATAAATTAGGAATAACAGTTGTCATTGGCTGCATCTGTCGGGAGTTATGAGTCAGTCTATAAATTGTGAGGGGAACCAGCTGTTGACTAGCTTCATATTCCTGTATATTTATTTAATGAGTGTAAAAACTTCTTAGGTTTACTTATTGTATTATACTAAAACCATTGTCAATGTCCGAGAAGTCTACAAGATAGTGGTTTTGATGGTGAAAAATAATTTTTTCATACAATACAGATTATTTTCATCTTTAAATTTTGTTGTTCTTGAGAACTAAATTCTTTTGTTTCTTTTTTCAAACTTAGTTTTATATTTAACGGGGAAGGGGACGGATATCTATCCCCTCCTCTGTCTATTAAAGATAGGAAACGTTTCTGCAACTTGCAAATGCTTGTTGCTTTATACTTATTATTTTAATGTGTATTAAAGATGACTAAAGCAATTTTTTTAATATTTCCATAAAGGCGGATTATCTTCTGCCTGCCCTTTTCCCACGTGTGTAGGATCGGCACAGTATATACTGCTTTTCCATATATCCTAGTTTCTAATGTAGTCCATATTGTTACTAGTTTTGGCTATAGTTTAACGGCCGGCCGTCTGCCTGACGTCAACCCTCCTCGGGAATAAAATGTAGGTGGATATACATTGTTTTTGATTGATATATAATACAATGTAGACAAAAAATTAAGAGTACTATGAATTAAGTGACTAAAATCGAATTGTACAAATCATTAATAATCTCAAACATCAATCATAATACATTTAAAACGAAATAACGATAAATTCAATCGTAATCAGGACGGAAGCTGTTTAATCAAGTGACGGATTCGCGCGGCGACGACTTGCTTTACCGGTTTATTTGATTACCATCTACACGGCTCCAGGACGCTTAAGAAGTTTCTTGATCAAGAATATCGTAAATTAAACCTTATTCGTCTTTTTTATTGATTGTCAACACAATTATAAATTATATATGGTATTGTATTTTATACTATTTATACAATGATTACTAGTTGCCAATAAACATTGATCGTTTTGTGGGCACTGTACATTTAACTGATTTATTTTTCCGTAATTACGTAATTACGTTTTTTATCTGATATCTTACTATTTTATATCTTTATATTTTATTTTTATATTTATTATTATATTATAGCTTTTAGTCCCCTGCGTTAGCCAGATGAATTTCAATATAAAATTACGTTATAATAAAAAAAAACCTATGTTACTTTTAACAATTCACTTCTTCTAAAAATAAAGCAATGTCTAAAAAAAAAAAAGAATTATCTTGATCTCATGGTTTTAGAGTTAATCTAGTTCCAACAAACAATTTTTTCTATTTTTTAATATTACTAGCCGAATCCGGAATGCGTTGAAATGCAAAGTAAATAAATCTAAGGATTCAAAAAATGTAGAAGCGAAAACCGCTATTTTATAGATCTTTTAACCCAGAAACCCTCGCGCGTGTCTTTGAAACACCATACCAAAGTTTCATCACAATATGATCAATGGTTAGGAACGCATAGAGGACAAACATACAGACGTTTTTATTTGTGTAGTTAAAATGTAAAACAGATAATTCTCAAGATTATTTATTAAATACCTAATAAAATGGTGAAAAGCACATTTATTACAAAGAAGTTATATTTTTATCAACCTCAGATAAAAGTATGTCGTTTTGGTTTATTCTTTATTGTATATACTGTCTGTATTGTTTATTGTGGATATTCCTTAAAATACATATAAATATTTAAATTTTCTTTCCTCCCAATTGTCTGAATCCCCGAGGGATATTTTGTTCCAACTGTAAAATATACGGTTACGGCATTCAAATGCTACACTTCCTTAGATTTCTTCATCCAGTTTAGAAATTCTCAAGCGTTTCAAATTTATTCGCTTTAACACCTCAGCATGGAGTTCACGTTCCGTTCGTCCCGTTTTCGCTTACCTCATTCTTAAACAACAATTCTAAAGTAACTCAATTACACTTCTGTGACGATTAAATTGGAGAATGCTCTAAAACCTCTCTCTAATCTAATCTAATATCCCAGATATTACAAGATCAGAAATATAAATACTGACATAGTTAAAAGGTCATGCTTTTATAAATTAATATTTTACCATGACTATCCTACATTATTCTTTTAGTGGTATCGATTGTACATTTCGTTTATCTAATTTGACGAAATTTTTTAGAGAAGGATAGCAATTCCTATGAAACATTGACCTCAGATTAAGGCTAACCGCGTACTAGGCAGCCTGGCTAGTCACTAGGAAGATACAATATACCGTCATATGTTCGACTAGCCGCTTAGTGCGCAGTGGGTCTTACAGTAGCAAGGAAAATAATGTGAGCGAGAATATCCAAACAGGAGAGTATTATTTACCATAAAATTAATTTGCATGAAGTAGGTTCATTAATTGCATGGAGTGTTACAATAGGACTTTTCTTTCTGCAGTCGTAAGATATTCAGTCACTCCCTGCAATTATTATAATCCTACTTCTTGCTTGTGATATTATAAAGAAAGGAATTTAAGGTGTAAATAAAACAACAATAATATTTAAAATTATTTATTATAATGCAATTACAAAAATATTCAATGATAATTATAGAACCACCACCACCTCAGCCTATGATTGTCCACTGCTAGACATAGGCCTCCCCCATTGATCGCATTATTGGGGGGGAAATGTGCCATTATCGTCACGTTTGGCAGGCGGGTTGGCGATCGCAGTATGTTCCAGTGTACTAAGAAAAGGACGGTGCTGCCCGTCCTCCGTTGATCTTTACATCCAGACTCAAGACAAACAGATATGTTCATGCACACAAATGTTTGTCCTGGGTGGGAATCGAACCCACAACCTGCGGCGTGAAAGCGTACCACTGTCATTTATTTCTTTTTTAAAATTTTCTATCTAAACCTTTTTATTTATCTTTTTCCAGTTCCCTATTTTTAACATAATATTCTTTGTTTTCCTCAAAATGCTGTGAACAATTCATCGGGAATTTATAGTCGATTTTGTTTAACAACATAAATATATAATGTTTTACTTGAAGTTTCCATCCTGATAAACCTGATGAAGCTTAACACATTAAAACAAATATCACATAATGAAGGAAACTATAGGATAGGTCACCGTTAAATTTTCAGCACGTATTTTACCACACTTAGAAAATATTCTTTGGTTGTTATGAGATATTTTCTTTTCTTCTTACACAAAATCACCAGCCTCAAAACATCTTGTCCTAAACTAACACTAACTAATTCTAAAAAAGTATCGTAATAGACTGGTAATTATTAAGAATAAAAAACAGACACAATAAAAAACAAAGCTACGGATTAAATTACAAAACACATGGAAAGAATGGTGGCCGGCACTTGTGACATCTACCACCAGACCAAAATACTACAGTTGTGTGTTGCTGCATTGTATACTGTCAAAACGCATACATGCACACTGACATGTACATATGTGAGCAAGCAATAGACCTAACAGTTTCTTAGAACCAGACTAGCAACAAACATAGCTTAGAGAAAAAAACATGTTTATATTTATATTCTTTTATATTACTTTTATGCATTAGACACTCTAGTCTCCGGCGTGATTTCAATTAACAATAATTAACAATTACATATTGTGTGTGGTATTCGGTAGTAATCGCGATTTCATGAACACATAAAAATTAGTCGGCGCGGGAGTTGGCAACACTGCCCGCCATATTGCGTCGTGAACTCGTGAACAATTCGACTTTTTCCTTTTGTGTGATAGCTCTGTTACCGGCCGCTGCAGTTATTGAACGTTGTTTAAATTGTTCTTTTAGTTATCGATTGTTACTATAGAATAAATATAGAACCGCAACACCGGAGTCTAAGTGTTTAAATATGGTCAATTATTACCGACCTTTTTATCCAACGAACAAAATCAATTAATGATTTCTTTGCACGCGATACTATTGATCAAATATACTTTGATATATTACTATATTAAAGTCAAAAAACACAATCTCACTTACATATTAAAATAAATACAAAAACGCATTTTTGGACCCCCAGCTTCATTGTCCACTTGCTTGTAATTTTCTAAGAACTTTTTTTGTACAAGAAGATGCCAAATGACCATTACCATAGACATCTACAATAAGAATTTGAAAGCAGATGTGTTACCCATCTTTAATAGACAGAGGAGGGGATAGACAGAAATGCACATTTTCCTTCTTTTGTGCATGCATGGCCTTCCATATGCCATTACGCCGTGTTATTGTATTTATTTGAACATATACTAAAGTAACTAACTAAAACTTAAT
>DWLR01005591.1:0-10819 GCA_018246295.1 Papilio alexanor hazarajatica
TCTTTGTGGCGATCAATGGGGGAGGCCTACGTCCAGCAGTGGACGACCATAGGCTGAGATGATGATGATGATGATGAATAAGCTATAATTATGAATTATATAAAATCAAACATGAAATGATCACATTCATTTCACAAGAGGTTCATAAATTACAGACGAACTTTGACAACTGGGCCGATCACTAAGAACAAAATAATACATACCAAAAAAAATGGTACATCAAAATATTATCAAACTTCCTTGTCCTTAGTAAATGAGTCATATCGAATAGGAAACAATAGCGATAAACATGTCCACCGACGCTTAAACCCAAACGTACCTCATGTAAAGCGCCCACATCAATTCCTTACCAAGGTTCACCGTGAACGATCGAAACCCAACTCAGACGCCGATATTTTGCAATTCAATTCGTATCAGGCGAAATCACAAAAAAACATCTGTAGGCGAAAGACACCTTCGACTTGACGAGCAGGGCGTTCACCTGATCGTAAGAGACAAAAAAAATTAACACTCAGGACCGTAACTTAAATGGGATACGGAGAGATTACAGATTTCCATTTAAATTGAACATCTTTACGAGTACATGTAAACATACATGCTCTTCGATTACGGATAGTCTAAATATGGCCTTTCTTACGTCTCTAATCTCGTCAATATAAATTAACCTAGTACGCCCCATAACAATGTGCCAATCAAATAAAAATTAAAATAAGCGCAAATTAAAATTAGCTGCAACTTTACATACTTAAAATACAAAAACTAGCCACATCACGAGCATCGCCTTATTTCTCGCCTTCACACTAAAAAGTTGACACCCTTACTTTCTTATAAAAATATCTTAGTAGCCTTAAAGGCTACCGGATGCCGGTGGGAGCTCTCGTTACTTAGTTACTCTTAAGGTAAATACGAGTACAAAAATTTTTGGCTGTTTACATAAAAATCTTAATGGAATATTCTCCTAATCTAATTTTATAGAACTAATAAACAGTTTAAATGTTACGTTAACGTATCGTTAAAATGAAAAAAGATCTTACTGTTTCTGTCTTCCTTAGAGAATCTTGATTATTGCCAGACATATTAGTTTTTGTTGATATTTATTGTTGTCTATTTATTAAAACATAACTGATTTCTCTAAGTTGTCGTACACTTTTATGTATATACTGAAACTTGTTTAAAACAGTTGTTTTAAACAAGTCGTTATCGTGAAGTTAACGAATACGCAAAATAACAAAAACCCGAACCCATTCGCATCATCTTAGGTACCTCTTGAGGGTGCATCTTTAGCAATTAACCATTAGCTGTAATTTTGATAATATCTTAACAAGGAATGGCGAAAACTATAAACACTAACTGGTAAAACCAAGAACCCGTATAAATATCAGTAGACTCAAGATAAAGCACTTTTATTATTTGTCTCTATTTAAACAGCAGGCTTTCATTGCTGCTCTTGAACCAGGTCTATCTCGGTAATGGCAGTACATAAACTTCATCAAAATATAATATTTATTTATTTATTTGAGGAGCAGAATGAAATGCAATACAACAAATTATCTTGCTCTTGCAACAGATAGAAATACTCTTCACGTTTATTTCTTAGGAGAATTTGTAGATATTATTTACACATAAAACATCTTAATCGAAAGCGCATTATCAACGCATCTTTTTATCATTACTGTATCAGAGAAACTGTATAAATAAATTCTATGTTATGATACCAATTATTTTTATTATGATAAAACAAAAACGAGTACTTACATAATTACTCTGTGCCGATCATTAAAATTACTTTAAGTGTATTAGTTAAATACACCTAGCCACTAATTTAAAATTTAATATTATAAATGTTTCATGCTTACCTAATTAGCAAGTATATATCAATTTAGCAACATTAAATTAATAAAATAAATTATGAAGATGTTAAAACAATTACACACAAATAAAAAAGAAAAAATAGTAGGTACTAAAAACATTTTTCTTACCTCAGTCTTCGTAATTCGATGTCGCGCTAATTTTACTACGGCAAAATTTCCTTTGCCTATAGTCCTTTCTATGTCATAAAAACCCACCCTTATTGGGGTTTTCGCAGGACGTTCTCGGTCCGCCATTGTTGTTTTCGAAATCATCAATTTTGAAATGGAATATCTAACACATCACCGAGAGGAAGGTTTGTATTGAAACATAATACCTTTCAATACTATACAGTATCACTTCTATACATGTCAGTTACGTAGAGCAACATTAGAGCTACCTATCTTTGAACACACCAACTTTATCTATATTTCTCATAAATGTCATCAGTAACTGATGATTAGTGAGTTGCCTACATAAATTTTCACGTGATTTAGTGTATTATTCTTAGGACGCGAATGCACTATATCGTAAATTAATAAACAGTTAAATTAAAACCCAATCAGAATTCGATTAAAATAGAAAACATTAATAAATCCGAAAAACGTTCATTTAAGTCCACACTAACAATTTAATTTAATTAACAAAATAATTTGTGAATAAACGTATTTGCAAATGATATAAAATCGCGTAGAGGCGGCGTGCGCGTATTTGATATTTACAGCACCATATCACGCCGCCGCCTCGCCGGCTGTTAACCGGGTACTGAACTGAACTTAACTGAACTCGTGTGACGACTTCTCGAGTCGAGAGAGCGAGGCTCGGGCTCGAGTCAAATCGTACTCGTGCCATCATGCAGAATTGAGCATTCTACCTGACACGACGTAACGCGCGCGCTTCTGGCGGCCATATTGCTTCTCTACGTGACGTCATTGCGTATAGCGCTGTATAAGAGCTATACGCGTAAGTATTAAGTAGTACTTAGACTACTGACATAAAATATTCTTTAGAAGCGGTGTGCCATCATTTACTATACTAATGAGCTAAAATTTACTGTTAAATAATATTCAGGTAAAACTGTGGTACTAGTAACTTTGTATCATGCCATTAGATGTCTTAAAATGCAGTATATACTAGTAAATAAATGCTAATCGAAAAGCATATAACAATGAAAGAAAATACATATGAATACCCAATTAACACAAATCACTTTTCAGTTTTAAGGCTGTGCTGATGTGAATATATCTATCTCCAAAAACCATGCACGAAATAGACTTCAAACATTTGTAGTTTTTAAAAAACATCACATACATTTTTATCTTTTCTAGGAACTTTACCTACGACCCAGGTACCCGAGTACTCTTACTGTTATACTACAAGATATCGTTACTAACTGTAAAAATAACACATGTAATAATATAAAATTATAATTACGTTTGTCGTTTTTAAGTATTTTATGTATTAACTAATAAATTTACGGTGTCATTTGAGTCTCATGGTTTTATTTAATGTAGCAATGTCTGATTTCAAAACAAATTTAATAAGAAAGTGTAAGTCTAACTTCCGTTAAACGATGGCGGGAATAGTGGGTGTTAGCAGTTTTTTTTTTTAATCTCAAAAGTCACTAACCAAACGCTATAAAAGTTTGTGCTAGAAGATTTCAAATAAGTGAAGCAAAATAAACGTATTGTGTACGAACACAGATCTATAATTGTAATTATTCATACAGCGACTACTGTCAGCTTTTGAAATTATATAAAATGAGTTTTTGAAAACACATAAAGCGCCTAATGTAAAAGAAACAATAGGTTCATATTTGTACTTGTGTATATAATGGTAAATGAACAAGACCAGAAATGTTTTTAAAACTTAAATCTATTAATATATTTTCTAAGTCAAATGAGTTCTACTTTAAACATAAGGTCGGCATAGTGGCCAGATAAGAGTAGTTAGTATTATTTTAGGGAAGCAGTTTAACATTGCTATATCGTCATTAATATCTTCAGTATACATAAATTATTAATACTGCAGTATGGGGTAACAATCTAATGACTATAAACACATATCGATATCACACATTAAAATCCGTGAAAAATCAACTCGAACTTTGGAAAATATTCGTGATTACATCAAAAACACTACTCTCCTATAAGTCGGACAGAAAAAAAAATCGTCATCAAGATCTGTTTAATACAAATAGACGGTTGGGTTGTTACTTCTTTATATCTATCGGATTGGGAGGCCCCTGAGCTCTTAGGTCGCTTCGGCAGACGCTCCATGAACAGACTGGGTTCAAGAGGGGACCTCGGTTTGGGTTGTCACTGAATACATATTTGGTATTCCGATTCCGACCGAGGTTTCCATGTTAATTTGATAGGTAGGTTGGATAGGTTTAAAAGGTTGCAGTAAAAATCTATGTATATTGCCACAGCAAGAAACTTTAGAATTTTGAAAATTATGATATGGCGATAATCTTAAAAATTATGAAACATACAAAAAGACGTATTGCAAATAATTTTTTTAAAATAATATAATATCGTATTTTTTTTATTCATGTATTATGTATAAGAATAACCTTCCAATGTTTTTGCATGACAATCAGATTTGTAAAATTAATTTTAGGAACTTTGAATAAGCCTTTCTGGCAAGCTCTATAATTTGTGATATGGCAACACCGTTCTTTTTTGCGATGTGATTGTGGAAGGCTTAGACTTGGACTTCTCGTAAATTTACTATATTTCTAGACATATTTTCATATGAATCGTTTTTTAGTTATAGATTTTATTAATCAATATCACTTGTATCTTAAAGCGAAAATTGGTATACTCCGATCACTTTTACAATGAATTAATATTATCCCAAGATGTCGGTGATAGTCTATTACAATTTTGACGAGCAACTGTTTGTATAATCCGGCAGTGTTCTGGAATTCCTATGAGCTTATCATCGTGTGAATGTGTAAATAAAATAGGTAGAAGTACATCAATATGAATCAAGTGTCAGATGAAAACTTACAGAATAATAAATGCAGTCAGAAATATAAGAGCACGAAGAACGTAAATAAAAAGGCCAAAGATACTGCAGAATCGACTGATGAAACGAGTGATAATTTTAATCAGGAAAATTTAAACGAAGCATTAGCAAATACTCTTAATATTAATAAAGTTATTAGTAACTTAACCAATGGTACAAGTGAACATTCTGTTGGCGAACTACCTATCGGTTCCATTACGAAGTCCGAAGCACACGACGTAGTTCTTTGTGAAGTCACGAAACATGTAAATAGGGTACAGTGTACAGAAACAGCTGTAGCAGATAACTGTCCAAGCGATGGAGCCTGTTCTTCACATAATAATGGCGAAAGAGAGTGCCTCACACCTAGCCATCCTCAAGATCCTCAGATAGACGACATTAACATTATATCATATGAATCTGAATTACAAATGCCTGAGATTATGAGATTAATACAAAAAGATTTATCTGAACCATATTCCATCTATACTTATAGATATTTTATACACAACTGGCCTAAGCTTTGCTTTTTGGCGACACATGAAGGAAAATGTATCGGTGCCATTGTATGTAAGTTAGATATGCATCGTAATGTTGTAAAAAGAGGCTACATTGCAATGTTGGCAGTTGACAAACAATACAGGAAACGGAGGATTGGTTCGCGGCTCGTCGAAAAAGCGATACAGGTACTTTTTTAATATTTGTAAAACATTGTCAACTTCTATTATCCTCTATATCTTCTTATTTATCTGTTTTCTTAATCATTTATGAAACAAATAAAGTGGAAATATAACTAAATCAAAAAAAGTTTAAGTGGTAAGCTACATAAAGCCTTCAGTATGAAAACAGCCAACCTACTACCACAAGTCCCACAGAAAATCAATGATAGTTATTTATGTTTTTGTCTTTGATGAGAAAAGTGATCGGACTGCTGAACTACTACTATGCTCCTTCTCTTTTCGAATTGGTTATCCAACCTGTTGCTACAGTTAAGACAACAATGGAAATTGCTCCATGAACAAGGATATTAAGACATCTTTGATCATTTTTCAAAGATGTCTTACTATTTTGACCCTGTTGCTGCAACTTATTATGTTTAAGCATTATTTATTTTACTAATTTTATATATTTTGCTTATTTTACTTAAGCATTCATACCAAGACTAGGAACATGTTGGTAGCTGTTGGACAAAATGTATAAGGTTCTTTTATCATGATATAAAGAGGAAAGATCTGTTTTATTTTGTTATAGAAAACATTCAAATAAATAAACCCATTTTAATATTTTTGACATTCATTACGAAGTTACATAATTTATAACTAAAATAAGCCATACTTTTTATTATCATGAAATTTTTAAATTTATCCAGGTAATGCT
The DNA here is from genome assembly GCA_018246295.1 of Papilio alexanor hazarajatica. NCBI lineage: Eukaryota > Metazoa > Arthropoda > Insecta > Lepidoptera > Papilionidae > Papilio > Papilio alexanor. The sequence goes on from DWLR01005591.1 coordinate 6,238, forward strand.
GAACAGAATAAATTCTTTGAGATAGGATACATATGTGCAATATAACTATACTTGAAATGAAAAACTTGTGACTTAACAAATATTTATCAGGAATCAAAGACAGAACTCTACATTCTCTAACTAAGGCCTAAGTGACAAGACTCTCATTTGTTCTAAATTTTTGCAGGCAATGATCAATGACAATGCTGATGAAGTTGTGCTGGAAACAGAAATTACAAATAAGCCGGCACTGAAGTTATATGAGAACTTGGGATTTGTCCGGGACAAACGCTTATTTCGATATTATCTTAACGGTGTAGACGCATTGCGATTGAAATTATGGCTAAGGTGAAATAAGTAGGTAAATAAAGGGAAATTCTCAATGTTGTTGTATATTTGAGACAGTCAAGTCAGCATATGTATGTATGTATAAAGTAAAACCTACTGTTGTTGAAATGGTATTACCTAAAGACCCTGCCATGTGGATTTTAGCCAAATGTATAGTTTGTTTCAATTATTCTTAGTCATGTGATATGTTTTATTTTATCTAATTTATGTGTTGAAAATTGTTACTGAAAATGTTTTCTGACATTTCTTTTCTATCTTGATATTAAGGTTATAAATGATTATGATCCTTACTGAAAATACACAACTTTGATGAATTATATGACTTATTTATACTCCATATTGATAAAATAAGCTCTGCGTCCCTTCCTTGAATCCATACTGAATTATAAGAAATATCCATTTTTCACCAAGGTTATTAGTACCCAATTTAATTAATAAGTAATATGCCCAATGATACATGAGGTAAAAAATTCTGCAAATGGTTTTTATATGCATAACTATAACCTTCAAATAGTAAAATGACTATCCCCTGAATCGTTTCTAACCCTCTACAAATGAAATATTCTTGTACATTTATCTTCAATGATGTGTAAAAGACAGAAATATGAATGTTCAATAATAAGTGCAAAAAATACAGTTGTTGAACATTATTTAATGTTATAATAATTACAGTAATACAGTTTTCAAAACTTTTAAAACTTCAATTGCTTTAATCAAACCACACAATTAAAAAGTGAATGTGGCTGTATTTGTTGATGCACCATCATAAATAAAAGTATTGTTCACAGGCTTGTATTGTTTGGTAACTATTTTTATAGCTTCATGAGCAACACAGCCACCTAAGAATGCTGAAACGCTATGAATTTCCGCTCCGCCATATCTGCACATTTCATGTATGTGATCATCTTTAGGAAATGGTGTTACAGAGATATCTGTTAGAAGCTTAGAAACACATGTTTTTAACTTAGATATATCACTCTCCAGTTCCCATTCACCTGGCGCTCTGCAATGTTCAGACCGAAACATTTCAGCTGCTCTTAGCAGAATATAATGCACCATCATAACATCCGGTTCTTCTAAAAATCGAGCAATGTAAGAAGATACTGTATTGCAAAATTGATATTCTCCAATTATATTAGACCCTTTAATAAGGTGCAAGTCATGTGCATGTCTGCAGAATAATTTTACTTCAGCTTCACTTATATGGTCACAATGCAGTTGCGCTACAATTTCTTGGACTTTTCTGTAGACTATTTCTGAATCAATTGAAGCTTGGTTTCTATAAATATTTTGAAGAGTAACATAATGATCTGTTGATGCTGTCATATCTGGCAATGTACCTCTAACTGGAAGCTTCCCTTTCCCATCAGCTTCAACAAAAGCCCGCAATGCAGAACACATAATCCAAAAAGGGGTACTTTCTTTTGTCAAATTAATTGCTGAGCTGCTATACAAAAGCTCCTGTATTTTAACCGGTAAAAATGTTGGTGTCAGAGCAGTATTCACAGCTCTTAGAGCTTCTTCAAAATTTTCTTCGTAAATTGGCATACCATTATCATCCAGTCTCTTAAACTGATCTATAATTGCTTTAATTTCATTTTTTTCCTTTATGCTCATTGGCCAACTGTTTGAATTTGAAATTTGCCATTTTTTAACTGCTTTATAAAGAATAACAATCCAAGGTATATGACCATGATCTTTTAAATCCAACGAATCTATATCAAAACTATTCAAATAGTCAAATAATGTTTGGAATGGAACATCTAAACGAAGATCATGTTGTTCATTATCAGGATGGCTTTCTACAATAGCATGTTCTTTCAATTGTATCCTAAATGAAGCTAAAAAGCCCACAGATCTACATAATATGAATGGGACGTTTATTTCCCATAAATGGTTTGACAGATTTTGAATAGTTTTTTCGCTTAAAGAAGTAGCAATCACCACACTGAAATTTTTAAAAAAGTCTGGATTTTCTAGTAGTATTTGATCCGTAGGTTCCTGAACAGCATATCCTTGTACTGCTGGGTTTAGCTCTATTATCAATCGCAGTGCTTCTGATCCTCTATTTAGATTCTTACTTGAACTCTCTACGAAAAAATTACTGCCAATGTCTTCATCGCTTACAATATTTTCGTCTACAATAGTGACAGCGCCAACGCCCGGCAATACTATAGACTTTAGAATTTCAGTTCCCAAAGCTGTTGCATTTATTAAACAAATATGCCCATTTTCAAGTGCAGCTTGACCATGATCACCCCACAACCGTAGTTGCCGGTCATATTGTTTGTTCTTTTCACTTTGTTCTGGCGATTTTGGGGAGAGTGAAGCCATTTTTACTTAATAGGAGCTTATAATACGTATAATGTTCGTTAATTGTATTTCGTATTTGTGTTGTTCAATTCGTATTAATGTTAAAAATCACTATTCTATTCACAATCACTAACTCTGATTTATAGAAAAGTATAAGTTGACTTTGACTTTAAATTCGCTCCTTTCATTTTTGCTCTGAACGACAGTGTTGCCAGTTATTCCTTTGGTGTTTTGTAGTTGTAACTCCCGACAAAAAGATGGTTTGCTTAATTTCGGTTGAATGAAATGGATTAAAAGTGTTGGAATTTTATCAATTTTAGAAAATTAGTACTTCGAATGAATTCGTAAAATTTATGTGTATAAAAAACTTTGTGCAATTTTGGTAGCTTGACAGTTTCATAGTTATTGCCATGTTGCTGCTCAACTTTACGGTTTCGTGTACTGTCCAACTCGAGAATATAGCAACAAGAGAATATAAGTAAGAGTCGAGACTTAAAACAAAATAATTTGGACACTGCATGCCAAATCATCCTACAGCGTAGAGAGAGAATAGGTATAGAGCGGCCAATAGCGTATACAGAATGAGACAGAAAATACGATATACGTGCTTTATAGCTGTGTATGTTGTAATTAGTATTGGTATAAGGAAAAATTTATCCCATTTTGTGGGGTGGTTTTTTTTTCATGATAAAAAGGGAAGAATACAACACGTTACATTCTTTCTGTTTTTCATGATAATATACATGTAAATGAAAATAAAACGAAAACTAATTTGATGATCCTTTTTATCATCTCCATACGAATATTATCATTTCAATATTCCATATTTTTGTGTCACCTTTGAAGATCACTTGGGTGTGCAGTAAAAGTGCATGTAATTATGTAGTATGTACTTTTGCAACTTCCTTTTATATATATATATACCATCCACAGTTAAACAATTAATAGGTGGATAGCTCAACAGTGTTTTTTTGCAAACGCCATGTCTTCGATCTTAAAGCAACTAGTTTCTTTCTTCTATTACGCCTACTATCGATTTTTTCCAGTTTTTTCAATAGCCTTTGCTTTCACGGTGTTATCTCAATGTTCAAATCTGACACTGTCTCTTGAGTCTGAAACAAAAAAAAGATGCTACCAAAAACAAACCTCAACAAGATAATAATTGCGTCGCTTTCCACTTACTGAAGTGTTTTCAATTTCTATTTCCATGGCAATTTCTAATGCTAAACTTGAGAGGTTAGTCAGGAATGAATCACCAAGCTGAAACACACAAATTATGTTACAAAATTTATCACTTCAAAAATATGTATAAACAGGTAAAAACGTCTTGCCTTTTTAAGTAGCTATAAGTATATATAGTAGCTGGAGTGCTGGTACAAATGGTTCATGAGGAAAGGTAAAAAACATTTTTATTAGTGTTTTCCCTGTAGTACTCATAGCGATGCATAGAGGGCACTTTGGCAATCTATGGCAAGCGATGGTTGACTTTTAGCTGTATGGGCTTAAGTTCCTTTGTCTTAAACAAAATTAATACTACTTCTAGGTACAAAATCTTCGGATGACCATCTTGATAAAAATTGCAATGTGCAAAGTCGCAACATATTTTTTGAACCGTAAAATAGAAGAAAAATATGCATATTTTTTAAATTAATTAGTGGTAAAAAAAGTCAGAACCTCAGTATGTGTAAAGCCGCATTTACATTTGTCTGACCTGTTGTGTCGTGATGCTTTCTGTCGTGATGGTTACTGTTCACATCTATATGACGCGTTATGACGCATTTTTTAATCAATTCCGTTATAGCTCCCAGAGAGTTTACACATTCGCAATGTTTTTTCATGAATCATCCGATTCAGATTCAGATTATGAAGATATGCAGTTATTGGCACTGGCAACACTTCTAATAAAACAAAGAAAGAGAAGAAGATATTGGATACATCCAGT
>DWLR01005592.1:0-10814 GCA_018246295.1 Papilio alexanor hazarajatica
AGCGTACTCCTTCCTAAAAGGCTGGCAACGCATCTGCGGTTCCTCTGGTGTTGCGGATGTTCATGGGCGGCGGTGATCACTCGTTCTGGCGACTCGTTGCTTGTTTGCCCCCTTCTTCTATATAAAAACAAGAAATCCTTGTTTAGAACTTCTTTGTCAACATCCGCTATGATGTAAAATTTATTGCTCACAATTATAAGTCATTGAATTTGTTGAACTAATGCAGTATCCTTACGACGTCAACGCACAACCCACAACGGACACTACAATGTAACTGCGCCGCCGTGAACCAAACCTTAACCCAATTATTAAATTTGTGCAATCGATAATCCTATTGTGCAACTGACAATAATCAGTTACTGCGATCCATTTTGTAGCTTTGCTAGTATTTCATCATCGGTAGGGTCATTGTTATTGAATTGATGGTGACAAACGCTGCCGCGCGACATACAAAATTTAACCAGATCAACATCGGTTATTGAAGAACCAGTTAAATACAGATAAAACGTGTGCTAACGTTGCTGATATCGTTTAAATAAGAATTTATTTTTATACGATGTTTAGATTATATAAACCCCGCCGCTTATCAGTTCGTGTGGTGTTGATAATGAGATCATGTTCGAAGCTATTTATAAATTTAAATGTTCTCGTATATATACCTAATTGTGCTATAAATATGAGAGAGACGTAAACGGGTTATTATTAGCCACATAGCCAATAGACAGCAGTTGAGATCGAAGGTGCAGCGTGAGTGTAGGGCGGGCGGACGCACACGCCACCGGAAATGACGCGGCCGCCTCTTGACTTCCGAGTTACGTTCTTAGATTCGATGCCCTGAAGATGTTTCTGCCAGTCTTTATTGATGTGTGATTGTGTATATATATATATTCTTTAATTTGCTTATATAACATTAATACTATTATTTATCTAATATATAACTTAAGTGGGTAAATCATTAAATTTTTGATAAAAGCGAGTAAAATTATCTCCACATTTAGTATTCAGGGTATCAAGTTAGAATAGATAGAGCAAACAAATAAGGTTTTCGTACAGTGAGTTTCTTCTCCAGCGCGGTCGACGTGTTTGACCGACCATTCACTGTCGGATATCCATTTTTTTATTTTTTGTATCGAGGGAAAAAATCTTGAATAAATACCCTGCTTCTGGGGGAAAGACAGGGTTATCTATGTGAGAATTAACTCACTAATGGTCATCTCCAAGTGCTACCAGAGAGAGTTTCGGAATCACCGATGTAACACACCACTGTCGGATATCCTGGGTTCTTAATGATTTATCTTTAGAGCTGTAGACACTGTAGTATAGTCCGCTAGGCGGAGTCTTAGGTTTTCTCGCACTGCTCAACCGCAACAAAAAGAAAGGGGATAAACTTTTTTACTTTTCATCGTTTGTGTGATTTCTGACATACTAAAATATTTATTCGATAGTGAATGATTCTCAAAAACAAAATATGAATACGTATTGTCTAAATATAAGCAAGTATTATTTAAATACACCGGTATAGTTCGTAAACTTTAAACAAGCATGAGATCAAGATTCAAGGTAACATGGAATGTTTTTTTGGTTAATTTTATTGTAGTTAAAGATTAATAAAGTTGCATTCAAACGCAGATAACAATAAAGAAGTCGTATGAAGGCAGCAAAACATTTTGTTTAAATGATCACCGGTATTACGTTATTTTTGATAAAACTTTTTCTTAATGATTTTTTTTTTAGTTTTTCCTTTCTTATTTTATTAAAAAAGAACTATGTCCTAGAGAGTCATAAACCTAATAGAACTGAGATTATCGAAAAGCTAGTATTTTAATTATATATGACTGAGTACTAACTGAAACAATCATCAGCATCAGCAGCACGCGATCTGTTGTGCCGCGAGGACTTTGCGCTCGCGTTATCTTATCACCTCCAAATACCTATCGACGACGTTAAGTACTGCGAGAAATCATATCTCAAAATCCGGCCGGTTAAAACAAAAATATAAGTAGGCTTCTGCGACAGATAAGTAGGAGCTTTTCTAGCTAGTTAGCTATTTGAAATGGAAGACGATTGGCGGTAATAAACTACTAAAATGTTTTAAGTAGCCTACGAGTACATTATATACGAGTGCTCTCTACCGTTGCCAAACTAATACAAGATTTGTTTGTGTAATACAACTAAACGATTTGCGTATCAATTATAAAATAATAAAATCGCAACGTGTGTAACAGTTGTACAAACGAGAAATGTGGGACGCATGCGAGTCTGTAAGCAAGACTTGGCTTCGCTTGAGCCGTTGGCTACAACGCGACTGTATGGACGTTGAATCACGCGCGCTAACTCGACGTGCCTTGTTACCCTATTAAACCCGATGATAGTGTTATTACCAATTTCAATTCTATCAGCACTGCACCATAACATCCCCGGGTATTCTTGTCTCATTCATTTTCTCCACGTGTTCAGACCCCACGGAAATTCAGACCTCTTTAGATTAGCTTATTAGCTTTTCCTCTCTAGTTAGGTAGCATCAAAGTATTACTTTCCAGAAGGATCAAAATTTTTCATAAACCATTTAAACCGAATCATCAGCTCAAAACCACAAAGTGAGAAATGTTTGTTGTTAATAGTAATTGAAAAAAATAGTTATGGAATCGAATTCTAAGTCACGGATTAATGTCAATGTCTTCTTCACTATTTAACTACCGAAAAATTATTAAACATTTTCATTCCACGTGTCCAAGTGTCCACGTTTGCAAAAAAGACAACGGAACGGATAGCGTTTAGACATGTGTACATACATGCGGCTCTGCTAAACATTGCCGCGTTCAACTTCCATCTCCGAGATCTATTTCGGCGGATGCCTTAACGCCGTTGCACATCTAAATCGGTCCGGTACGTTTTTACGGCGTCCGAGTGGAGCGACGCCGCGTCCGCACGCCGAGCTATTCTGGTTAGTCTATAAACGACGAGCTCCGGCCCGGTTATAATTAGAGATGGCCAAACGGTTCGCACCTGATTGGCCGTCAGCCAGCCGCCCGGCACACGTCGGCTCTCCCTGCCCCCTGGCCTCTGCCCGGTGCCCCTGCCGTTCCTTCATTCATCTTTAATTGTTCCACAATTGCGATCACCGGTTGACTATTGTATGGAAATCATCGACTTCAGCAGGTAAAGTCATTAATCGTCTCACGAGTCGAAATGAAATTTGGTGTCCCTTACAGAATAAATGAGTATGTAATACACCAGGGGCTGTGTCTTGTTTTGGGAAACGCAGTTACAGGAAAAAACAGTAAAAGGTCTAAAAAAGTTTCGCTTATTTTTTTATGTTTGTTACCTCAGAACTTTGTCACTTATTAACCGATTTCAAATTCTTTAATTGGAAGTGGATTCCGTTTGATCTTAAATTTCTTCGAACCTTGGTTTCCGAAGATATTCCGAAAATTGACATATTGATAGATTTAAGACGGATTTAATGGATTTGTAATGAGACTATAATAAAATGACTTAATAAAATTTAATAAATTATAAGTCGATTCTGTTTTTGTTAAAAAATGTTAACGTTGATTGTACTAGATTTTTAGAATTTTCTTTCTGAATTTTAATATACACGATATTAAAATTCAGAAAGAAAATTTATCTCCAACCGTGATCTGTTAAAGGTTCATGATAAATAGACATACAGCGGGCGGTGCATGAAAACTAATTGTCTAGTGTGCACATGGTGTTGTCGACATTTACAACGTACGTAACACGACTTCAAGAGCGAGTCGCGGCTCTGCAGCGAGGCGCAGGTGGCTGCGGCGACATACAATCTGTCGGCATCGCACTGCTCGCTGAGACAATATTTAATTTGCCACTATACTGCTATCGTTCCCGTTCCTGCGCCGTGTTCCTGAACGTTCCTAAACTTACAATAACAACTATTTAGTTCTGTACTTGCATATATTGGTGCGGTTTTAACGCTGATAGTGATAAAGGTACTGGTGCTATTAGGAATGGACTTGTGCTGGTGTTATATTAGGAAAGACGAATTAAATCCACCGAACACTAAATAAAGTTCTAAATAGAGCAGTACATTACTGTATGTCTTGGTTAAAAATCGCAATATATATTTTATTATCACGTCACCGATATCATATCACCGAATCTTGTTATGATTTATTCTAAAGTCCACAACAAAATAATTAATAGCAATTAGCAATGAATGGCAATTGGACACTGACTCAATAAAAATACGTCCCATGTTGTCCTTATCCAGTAGATTTTCGCAATCTTGACGAGATCATCGTTCGGTCTTGGGGTTTCGAGTCTTCTGCCCAATACTATACCTCTACGGTATCTACGGTTTGACGTTTGACATCAAAACTTCTTTAATATATTTAAATGAATTTTATTTAATTTTATAATTTTTTGTTATTTGATAATGATATTTTTACATGAGTTATGTGCGGAAACACAATAGGTGGTGCATTTGGTCTGCAGCAGATCTGCAACTACGCACAGATTGCCGAGTCCAATGTTGAGCTGCTTACATCTTCTGCGCTGTAGAAACAAATCATCGTGTAGCATTTGCACAAAAGATGTTGGTGAACCTGGTGAACTTAGTGGCGTCGTTCTCGGTGACGCAGAATCAGATGACGCCGGCGATCGGCTTGTCCTACACGCCTCTCCACACGCTACACACCCGGTATCAGAACTTCGAGCGCAGGCTGCAGCCGCACCTAAATGGAAGAATTAATCCAACCGATTCAACTGGACCAGCCAAATATTGTGTATTTTGTGCTATTTCATAATATATTAAATACCTTTTATAAATCTATTCCCGAGGAGGGTTGACGCCTGGCAGGCGGCTGGCCGTAAAACCAGTAACAGTATAGTAGTACACACTGTGCCGACTCTACGCCAGTGGGAAAAGGGCAGGGAGATGATGTTATTGTTATTACTTATTTAATAATACACATAAAATTGCTTTGGAGTAAAGCAAATAACTTATTTTAATATATTTGCAGTAAAGCAAATAACTTATTTTAATATATTTTATAAACTTTGTTACACCCCTATCCTTTCATAAAACAAAGATTTTGTAAGTTTGAAGAAATTCAAAGTTTCATGGTTTTGTCTTCCATAGAATTTCCATAGAAACTTTTTCCCACATATTTCAACCCCTTCAGGGCTTTTTTCGCGATAAAATATAGTTTTTGTTCTTTTGTAAGGTCTAGTCTATTTATTTATCGATTTTTTTACAAAATCGGTTCTGGGCTTAGATGGGAAAGCGTGACTTTATTTAAACTTCTATCCAAAGTTTCAACTCCTATTTCACCCCCACAAAGGCCGAAATTTAAAATCGCTTTAGCCTATTTGTTCTAATAAATGTTTATTTACTTTTTATCAAGTGCCTTAATTCGATGTTTCATGGTTTTATTTTCAATAATGACGAATTTCCATACAAACTTTCATCCGTTATTTCAACCCTTCCAAGCTTTTTTTTTCACATTATAATGTAACCTATGTTTTTCCCAAGATCAAATATATCGTTGTACCAAATTTTATCATAATAGGTTCAGTAAACCACTGAAAGCGTAACAGATAGACATACAGAAAGATCTGTTTTCGCACATATGTATAATATTAGTGGGGATTGTATGAAACGGCAAAGTGTAAGTGTAGTAGTAATGCACTAAACTACTATAAATATCTTGTACAAACAACAAAACAGTAATAAATATATTTTTAGACAAGAACACGACGTGCTATTATTGTATTTAATGTCGGTTTATTCGACATGGCTTAAGAGTTTGTTGGTCTTATTAACCCTCCTGCGTTTAATTAATTACGTTGTGAAATGGTAAAGTATTGTTAATTGTGCATTTAAGTGTTAAAATAATGTAATATCTTTGAGTTGAATAAGAGGTTGAGGAACTGCGTGACAATGGATATGGAAGAGAAGCCAAGTACTGTGAGGAAACAGGATCGAATATGGCGTTTTGTTCTCTTAAAAAAGTACGAAAAAAGAACAATTTTTAGCAAACATTGTCATTTTGCGACTTTTTATATGTTTGGCTGTTATACATGAAGCTAACATGAAACGGTGCTTTAGATACTCATATATACCGAAACGTCACTTATACACATTCTTAATACAGAAATAGGGTTTTCTATGTGTATAGGTTGCTGACAAATTGGCACAAAGTTTTAAAGCTACGTTTATCCAGAACTGTTTATGGCTTTTCACTTATCCATATTATATATGCGTTTGTTTTGCTTAATCGTCTTAGTTGTCATATTTTATATTACCTAGACATTAAATATTTAGGTACTAAAAATATGTTGTATGTGTTTCCCTTATTTTCCTTTTATATTCCTTTGATTTTTGGTTATAGTGTATCTATTAGTGAAAACCTGTAAATGGCTTTTTATTTGTAGGTTTATGGAAATACATAAAATAAAAAGCGATAAATAGTTTTTGTAGTCAATTCTTACTCTTCAAACTCTTATCAAACTATCACTAATCCATTCATCCACTCTTACGTTACCGAGTGGTACTAGGGTCAGGTATCGAGCCGCGGAGGTGTGGAGTGCGCGGAGTGAATAAGTCGACAGTTACGAGTAAATTACTTTATTGAAGCCTTGATTTCGTTTTTATACTTTTGATATGCTGACACTGGATTGTTGCCACAAATGTTTAGAAGATTACATATTATACATGTCACTGTAAAGTTGTGAATTTCTATAGCTTATAATTTTACTACCACTGACCGGTTGGCGAAGTGGTAAGATACTTGCCTCTCACGCCGCAGGTCGTGGATTCCATGACCACCCAGGACAAACGTTTGTGTGCATGAACATATCGGTTTGTCTTGAGTGTGGATCATAGGCTGAGAAAGAGGAGGATAATCTTACTAACGATGTTATGAACTTGTGTACAATTTAACGGTGACATACATTTTCAATATAATGAATTTTATTACATTAAAAAGATAAAATATCTTTTCACATCTATCATTAGACTTTGAGTTTGATTAGATTACCTGTTAAGTTTTAGTGAATATATAGATTATATTATACATGATTTGTTATGTATTTACATATGTTCTGGTGTTAATAACTTAAAAATTTGCACCGCGGCATGTGGGGCGTGGGATGTGAAAGAAATGCGAGTGTGCGTGGCGCTATCGCTTCCGGTGAGGTTGTCGACCTTCCGGCGCGCTATCGGTCGGCTTCGGCGCGCTGACATCGTGCCAGCTGCCGTGCTGCATGTGCGGTACTACTGAGACCAGGAGGGATATGGAGGGACATGTTAAGTTCCTTACCGATTAGCATTCGCAGTACAGAAAGGACCAATAAATAGCAAAGCTGAAAAATCCTTTCTAAGAATCATCGAAGGATGCGGATGTGACCCTCCAACCATTCAGCTCATACTATAAATTGCAGAAGTATACATACATCTACTTAACACTCGTGATCTGTGAGTTCATGAAGCTGATCTATGCGTGCGACAGTACCTTTGAAAATCAAGTCTCGCGGGGAAGCAACGGCTTTACGGATGTGCTTTAGAATGTAGATCAAAAAAGTACTTCCTGGTCAATCTTCGTTAGTATATATTTTTGGTTTAGTTAGTTATCAGGTAGGTAATTAATTGAGACGGATGATTGGCAGCCGATTGGCGCGGCCCGCGGAGCGCGCACTGCGCAAAGGTCGCGCTGTTTTTATTGCAGCACGACACCCCGTGGCCCTGCGCTCAAATACCATCTTACTCGAATTGTAAATCATTGCATTATCAGTATTTGGAAACTAGTAAGTTATTGTAGCGGCGCAATACATTGGTCAGTAATAAATCAGCTATCAAAGTGTTTACGTGTTTTATTAACACTCCTACGCACCTACATTCTCACAGCCTATATGTAACCAGTTAATAAGGTAAGAGATGGACTACCCAAACCGTAGTCGTACTATTTTAATATAGAAAAATACAATTATACATCGTAGTCGCGGCAAATTTGTGCTTCATTGGTTCGACGCTCCGCCGTAGTATTCGACGAATACATTGTTTACAACATATACTTAAAGTACCTAGCACCAATAAAGAAAAGTGCCAAAATCTACGACATCTCGTGATACAGTTATACGTGTTTTTTTTATAAGAAATAAACTAGTACTCGACCACAGTCCCGCCTGATGCTAAGCGATGACGTGGTCGAAAGATGGTACGCGCTAAATTAAATATAGCCTGTTCACTCTTCTCTTGAAGGTACCCACGTTATACTTTGATGGAAGCACTGACGGCGGCAACTTGTTCCAATCCTTTGCCGTACGCACGATGAACCGCTTCGTTCAGACGCGCGGCACGTCCACTACGAAAGGATGGAAACCAGCCGTATGCCTAAAGGTCCGGTGGTAGAAAGGGGATGGGGGAATTAGTTCATGTAATTTCTGCGCATACTTCCCAAAATGCAACCTGTAAAGCACCGAGAGGCTTGCCACTTTGCGTCTGTTCTCAAGACTAAATTAAGGTCTTGGTCACCGATCAGCCTTCTGGCCCGCCTCTGCAATGTGAATAAAAACGAAATAAAAACAAAACTTGTCAGTGCATAAATAATTCAAATAGCAGACTAATCACTTAACAGTTTTCGGGGCACATCTTCAAGTAGCTGTTTGAGTTCTGTGTCCTTGATGCCACTGGAAACTTTCCTCCGACCTTATTACATATGTATTAGATGCAAATGTAAACAATGTACACATGTACCTAATTATTTATAATTTAAGTGTGCACGTTTACATGAATATATGTATGTACATATAGATGTTTATTTTAATCCTATCTATAGTGTTGATATTCTTTGTAGCATTTTACGTTTTTATTAAATACCTAACAAGTGTTGAATCTGGTCACAGCGATCGTTTAAGGTTCCGTTGAAAAGGCTCATTATGAACGGCGTGGTATACAGGCATACGAACTGTCATTTAATAATTTAATTGTTGTAGTATGAGCATGTAACGTAGATTATTTTCGATACAGTGGCGGATTCAGGATTGGGATTCGGGAGTTGTCGATCAATAATGAGATTTAATTTCGTCTAAGCTTATTACCGAAATTCGCACAATAAGCTTATGGTTATTAAACAGTGTTTTTTTTTTCAATAAAGTAAGATCAGGTTGTTGTGAAACTTTTTTTTGGCCAACGTCGAGGGTATAAAACACAAGCGTGAAAGTCTGAAGAAGGCTGAAAGATTCATATGAATAGATTTTTGTGTAAATACATGTGTAACTGACACACAAAAATCTCTATGTTGTGACTTTTTGTAGACGATAATTGAGTAAATAGAGGATGAGACATTTGTAACAGGATAGCATGTTTAAATCGGAATGAGAAAGGAAGAGTTAGCAATTTTGTCAGCTGAGGCCACAGTTTCACTTGATATTATATACATATGTAGTGTCACCAGTAGATGTTATAGTGTTATATTGTGCAAAGTGTATCTGCGTAGCGAATTACCGGCGGCGGTTTTGCGCGCTAGCACGCGGTCTATAAATAGCGGAGATGTTAAACGCGCAGGTAACGCTCATGTCGCTGCCGCGCTGACCCACTGATAGCCGAAGCTTTGCCTGTTTGTGTTACTCCCGCCCGCCGGCCGCTCTCAGATGACGCACAACACTACACATGCCAATTTTCCTCAACTATTTCAAAACACTGATTGATAACGTCTTACTCGACGTATGTTGTTAATTATGTTATTATGATTCGATAATTCTAATAGTTTTGTCCTTAAACTTGTTTTCTCAGTTTTGCAACTTTAAACAAGTGACTGTCTTCTATAAGTTCCCAAACAATCTGTTCAATTAAGACAAACTTCGGTTAGTTCGTTCGCTCGTGAACGCTTTTTGACAAACAAAATGTTTTTGCCTTTTTTTTTATAAGCAAAAGCATTATCCATAATTTATTTCGTTTTTAACAGAAACAAATCTTATTTCAAATTTGTATATATCTTCCGTTTTTAGGGAAAAGAAATAGAAAAAGTTTCATTTACAATATTAGTTGCCACGGGAATGTTAACAATAACAAATTTTTGAAGTTGTCTATTATCGAAATTAACATATGCGGAATGAAATAATAAAAAACCACGTTCATATAAAACAAACCCCCCTCGCCACTTCTGACGGACCATTTCAATCAGTTTTCACTAATAGACGGGGATTCACGATAAAGAGATTTACGTCTATACGCGTTTCTGTAAATTGACTAAAATGCTATTAAGATGTTAATAGTTGAAAAAGCTACAGGCCGGTACGTGGTATGATAGAATAAAATGCAGACGTATTTGCTTTGCTACCCGTGCGAAGCTAGGGCGCGTCGCTAGACTAATATTAAATGTAATTATGGCTTTGTGAACAAGTTTTAAAAAACATCATCTGAAAAACATCATCCACGGGTATGAAAGTAAACATTTAAGAAAACAGAAGTGAGATGCAATAAAGTTTAAACCCTTGAAAGTACTCGTTGAAGCAAATCGTTTGCCAATGTGCCAATCGACATCCATCGGATCTATTCGCTTGGCATGGCATAGGCTCGGTGGCGTTCGAATGAGTCAGCCAGACCGCGAGAGCGACCGGCCGCACATTATGCAAACAACTCTGCTATTTATAAACCACTTTAATTATTTACATTGACTTCATTAAACTTGTCCAGTACTCCGACATGATATCTTAAATTGTTAATCTTCTCTTATGAAGTATTAGCTAATGGGCCAGTGTGACTGACACATCATGACTAAATACAATTATAATTTTTTTAAGTTATGTATGCTTTAAGTATATATATATATATA
>DWLR01005593.1:0-10814 GCA_018246295.1 Papilio alexanor hazarajatica
GTCTTGGGTGGGAATCGAACCCACGACCTGCGGCGCGACAGGCAAGTGTCTTTGCCACTGCGCCAACCGGTCAGAAACCACCTTGATACATGGACTTAATTTAGTTAGTGGCCTGACGGATAAGATAACTTTCGTTGACAGCTTGGGATGCCTATCTCGTTGGATGACCATAAAATATAATGTTTTTATAAACTAAATACTAGTTTAATTAATAGGTATTATAATTAGTTTATATGTGATGTACAAACATACCATTATATTTGATTATTTAGACGCTAGGAAGTTGGTTAATTTAGAAATCGGTCTTGGCTTAGTTTCCTGGATTACTGCTTTGTCTGTTTAATTTTCATGTTTAGGCTGACCGGTTGGCGCAGTGGTAAGATACTTGCCTTTCACGACGCACGTCATGGGTTCGATTCACACACAGGACAAATATTTGTGTGCATGAACACGTTTGTCTGGGGTCTGGATGTAAAGACCACCGGAGGACGCTGCTTCCTTTAAGTACGGTAGAACATATTGCGATTGCCAACCCGCCTGCCAAGGGTGGCGATTATGGCACATATTCCCCAATGATGCGATCAATGGGGGAGGCCTATGTCTAGCAGTAGACGATCAAAGGCTGAGGAGGTGGTGGTATGTTTAATCTATAAGCCATTAAGATGCACAACAATTACGCTTGTATCGGCAAACCATGGTTGAATTTAAAAAAAATGAAATATGTATACTCCGTGTTGTATTTACGTTTCTAAGAAATAACATTGAATGGAATCGCATATTGGACAAAAAATATATTGATATAGTGTTTTAATTAGTTTGTAAGGTTCAATTTCTTATTTTGAATTTTTTATTTTGATTAAGAAAGTAAAGGACTAAAAGGCCATTTGAATATTGTCGGGAACTAATCTTGCCTTCTCGAAATTTTGCTGTATTAGTCATAAAATACGTTATCTTCTAAGTGGTAATAAATTAGTGTTCATTTTTAGAAACCATATTACTGAATCCTTTTCGCAGTTGAATTTACGAAAATGATTGTCCCGGAGTAAAAGAAATCTTGGCTTTTTTGCCTTCTACATTATATGAATTGTTTTTATTGAATCAGAATTACAATTTTGTGCGCTATTTTATTTATAATAACTATTACGTACTTATAACTTTCTACGTATACGAAGATTGCTATTTGTAAGTTAATGTAGTCGGTTTTAAAGATACGTATGTTTTTGTAAATACATAAGTCTTTTAAATCGTTAATTGTCTTTCTATGTTGTTAATTAAAGAAAAGAATAAGTTTACGCAAAACATATACAAGACCAAGACCAATGCTACTATCGTAGCATTAGTCTTGGTCTTAATATGATTAGAACGAAGTGATTTAACGAAATATGTATATACGAAATAGTACAAAGTATAACAGACCTTGGGAATATCAGCGGGCCCGTAGCCATTCTCTCGCGGAGGAAGCTTGGGTGGTTTATCTCCTCGTTTCTGTCCCATCTGCATCATGAGCTGCTCGCGTGTGGCAGCCACCACTCCGTGACCGTTGCCGTGTCCGTTGCCAAGTCCGTATCCACCGGAACTACCACTCGATCCTGATCCATTTGCGTTAGAACTGGCGATGCTGTAAGGGTCCTCGTCTGGGATGGGTATTCGAGGTCTGTTCTTAATATCCAGTGGTCTTTGTACTGTTAATAAAAAAGAAAACATTAGTTTTTTTATTTCCAACTGTTTGCACTTTAAAGCTACGATTTTTTTTCTTTCAGAAATAAATAACATATGAAAGAGACTTTAAGATAAGTGTGTACTTTTTCCTTAAAGGCCGGCAACTCATCTGCAGTTCCTATGATGTTGCGAATGTCCATGGGCGTCGCTTCACCTAATGTTAAGCGACCGCTCGTTTGCCCCTTTATTCTACAAAAAAAAGGCTGTAAGTAATATAATAATAATTATTATAACTTTCAAAGTAGGAAGTAGGAATTTGTATAATGGAATTAAATAGTACATAGAAATTTTGAGCGGTCGATGATAGAAAATGTTTAGTATTGTATTGCAAAAGATATGAACGTTGTCGTGATGTTGAGAGCGGACACCGATCACTTTTCTTCACGACTTTGGACAACCTACTATTATTAACTCGACGTCTCTAAAGGTTGCAGGTTTTATTACACATCTAAATAACCCGTTTCCAGACCTTTAATTAACCATAAAAACTAAGTTTGTATTAACTAAGGGGTCTAGGGTCTTACGACATAATAGTTTCAGGCAACCCGTATTAGATGCAAAGTTACAGTTTTGTTACATTGTAATGACTGAGACCTGTTTTTTTGTTTTATTAATTTTATATTGCATCGCTAGCACCACCATTTGGATAGTAGATCTAGTGAAACATTGTTTATATTTGCTGTAAAGCAAATTATGGAGAATGATCAAGCGGAAAGCGAGATTGAAGCGTACAACGCACTGGTCCGTGACGTGGCTTTATTTCGAATCCCTTTGAAAGCCGTGATTTAAATAGTAGCAATTATAGCGGCTATTATTGCTTTGTATCTATAAATTATAATATAATTTAAACAATGTATTTTAAGTGTATAATTGACTTGAATGTTATAATAATATTTCTCATATGCTACTGCGTCTGTACCTAATGCTCATTTTGGTGTCGAGATTCATTTCTGTACATACTGATGATTTAAATGGCAATTACCGTGAGACTCCAAAAATATAGGAGCAATTTGACTAAGACGCACTAGCTAAGCGCAGTGTCGAGTTGACGAATTCTACGGGGACGATATGTATGGGTGATAAAAATGTTATTTAACGTAATGCTAAAACTTTTACTTAAACCATCTTTAATTTACTAGGGACACAATAACCTAGAGGTAGACTAGATATCACATTTTTAAGATCGTAGTTGGCATGATTCAAGACGATCCAGACGGAATTAAAAGAATATTGATTGTGGACTCTACATAGGAGAAACAAAGATAGTCGTAAAAACCTGGGTTGAAGAGTACATAAGTGGAGCTCCCACTTCGTGGAGCGTTGGAGTAAAACTCCAACTACAAACTTCGTGGAGCATTGGAGTAAAACTCCAACTGCAAACTTTGTACAGCGTTGGAGTTAAACTGAGTTGCAGTTGAAGTTTGCAGTCTGTGATCACGTTTTAGGTAACTCCCGCTATTATACAATATTTGATAAACCACAAATACATTATATAATATTTGATGAACCTCGCAAAATAACATAGTTTCCTATCAACGATTTGAAATTGTGACCCTCGTCACCATTAGTACTGTAAAGTGCTCGAAAGGTCCGGAATTTAAATAATAATAATAATATTCAAGGACATTATTCACACACGTCCATCTGATCCCAAACTAAGCAGAGCTTGGTCTATGGAAACCAGATAACTGATATACTACATATAATAATACTTTTGTTTTGTAAATACATACATATATAGATAATTACACACAGACACAGGACAAACAGACATGTTCATGCACTCAAATCTTAATTAAACGCGACAATCCCATAAAAGTAGATATAAAGTATCTATATTTCAATGTCTAATATTCGCGTAAACATAAGAAATCCTTAAAGTGTAAAAAGCTGAATGTTCAGGTACGTATTATTGTATTGTATCGAATGTAAGTTCAAAACACATTATATTTTACAATTTCCCAAAGAAAGAATGTCGGTAAATATAACTTGATTTTAGATTAGAGTTGATAGATAGGATTTGTTTCGCACATATATGGACTTCATAAGAGGTTCACTCATAAAAATTGTAGGAATGAAAGAACAAGGCTAGAATCTAGATTAGATTAGTTTATGTCGTGAATACATAAAATTATTTGGTGGATTTAAAAATGTAATTCGACAGGCAAATTATTTTAATTGGTTAAAAGATGGCGGACAGAAAATCTTAAGTTGACTTAACTCATTTTTTAACGCGACTAATTTGGGTGAAGCTAATAAGCAAAGTAATTTAAATTTATGCTTTACAGATTCTGGAGGTAGAAAGTTGTAAAAGTGACCTAAATTCTTACTCCATATAATTTGTGTTTGATTTGTTTGCTGTTAAATTTGTCTGTATTGTGTTTAATAAATTTCTTTCTTTCTTTCTGGTTAACATGGTGGTGAGATCATGATGACAACATACTGACATCATTAGTTACCATTAATCACCATTAACTTAAAACTTGGGCGAGTATACTGACCTTGAAAGTGAAAATATTGTTAAACATAAGGTGCATTTAAAAATATCTTATTTAAGTTTTGAATATTTTTGACAGTAACGAATGTAATAACTCGTTATCTGTTTGTAAATTTTCCATAGCTTTTATGTTTCTTCTCCTGATGCTTAGAATCAAAGTTAGTCAAAATTGGTTGCTTGTCTGATAAAAGTGAATCGAAAATTTCAATGATTGTATACTTCCTATTATCATCAGCTCATGCTATTTTGCATAACAGTGATCACGAGTTTGCTTTGACTAACTCTAAATGTTTCAATTGTTAATCATTTCGAATTCAAAGTGGATTCTTCAGCAATAATATCTAATCGAATGTCTTATTTCGACTGGTGGTGGTGAACTAGATATGCCACAGTTAGTCACGAACACGTGGTGCGACCTTCACTATGCAATCGAAATTAGCCGCCTTAGGTACAATCATTGCTGTGCGGTAAAGTGGTGAAACATTTCGAAATATATTATCAACCGTGTCAAATGTTACATATAAATAATTGAGCATTACGAAGACTTCAATTTGTGTTTATTGTGTTTTAACTATATTACCATAACGAAAGTATATTATGTATATCAACAAAATTGAGGTTTACATAAAAGAATATTTGAAATCCCCATGTTTAGTTTACTGTGCATGCAACAAATATTTTTTTGGAATGTACTAGCTATAGAAGTTCGATGATTTCTATATCGAGAAATTTACATGATTTCTTTAAAAGATTTCTTTGTGTTTCGATCCGATAAATAGCTGTTAGACCGCGAAACCACTACAGAATATCAAAGAAAGTATCTTTTTCTTTATGGGAAATCACAGGAATATGGTTGTGCGGTTTCGTTTCCATAGATTCTCTATGATTTGAGCAAAACCAATATTAGATGTTGATAGTTGCAAGTGTGATGTGAATAGAGCTAGTTAGAAATTTGCAGTATGCTGTGAGTGAAATGAGGTGCAATACATCATAAGATCGAAGGCAGATTGCATTGTTGCACAAGAATAAAGCTAAGACTACTGCGAAATGAGGGACTGAATAGTTGATGCGGTCGCGCTCTATGAGAGTCGAATCAGATTTGCAATTTGTTATAATATTGCACGTGCCTTATACTAGCTATGTTTACCGCAAAATTAACATCAGTTGTTTTTGTTACAGTACCAAAGAAGATAGATTTGATGTCCCTAAAGTTTGAACTTATTTCGTTCCAATTCTAAGAAAATTTAAAAAGTCCAAACAATATCAAAGCATACAGAAAAAAGTTTAACTAAAAACATAAATCATTTATTTTTGTTTTTATACAGATATAGATTTTTGGGCCAGAAAATATCGTGGGTGTTCTCAGAACACCTTACAAAAGTCTAATCAAAATTGCTGGTTTAGCAACGCGTAGAGGACAAATACACAAACATCACTTTTTTATTTATAATATATGTAATCACAATATCAGGTGAGACGAAGTGCTCACTGTATAAGTTTTAAAGATTTTGTTTGCGGTCAGCAGCCTGACCTAGTTCCGGAAGTGTGGTGAACTGGACAATGAAACCAATAAAGGCGACTGCGACTGGCGGCTCACCTTGGTCGTATAAAAACCAGTTCACTTTTGCATGGGCCACGACAATTACCTTTAAAATTACTCCGATGATCTCGTTCTTAAGGTCGTCTTGAAACATACGGAAAGTTTTTTTCTACGCCCTCCATATCGACAGTATTCGGACGGTAGTGAGGTAAAAATTTACTCTCGCTACAAAAGTTTGACTCAAGGTCGTAGCGACTTCGATCATACGTCTGCAGTTTTGCGTGAGAACTCTGTATTATAAAATTTAATTTTATATATTCGTTAGCGTTTCTTAATGATAAATGTAGAGGTCGGCTCATTGTTGTGTAATGTCTGCGTCGACCGGAGGTCTGAGACAAGGTAACTGTAACATTGTCGGCAGCTACCGCTAGCTCGTACATGAAGCATCATTCAATGGTAATTAACACCGCCGTTGATGACGCGTGACTGACTTCTGATTGCGTCTTTGTAATATTTCTACAAAGATAAGCGAAGAGTCGTTATTAAACGCCTTAAGATAATGTAGAAGTTTGCTTTATAAATGTAGACGGGCAAAGGGATGGGACTGTCGATAAAAAGTAACATTAAGATTTAAACACAATAAGCGTTGTCGTACATTAAGCTTGTAGGCGTTCTTTGATAAATATTGCTCACGATGCAATATAATAATGGGACCTTTTTCTGTTCTCATAGCTGCGGTGAGCCTTCAGTGATGCACTGTGTCTCTGTCAGGGATCTCGGCGTTAGGCGATTTATTCGCTTTGACACGTATTGTGCAGTTGTGCCGCTCCGACGCCCGACGCTTCCATTTCTATCTACACCTGTACATCTTGCTCGCCTTCAACGTCACATTGAAAGCAAACATGATTAATTCACATTATTTTGTACCACTATGAACGTTTAAGGGAAGAATAATAAATACTTCTACACTAATACAAAAACCTGAGATATTATGATCAGTTCGGATTAATAGATTTATGGATGTAAACGCAACAAAGCTGACGCAAAATTCCATCCATTCTAGATGTTTAAAAATGTGAATTTAACAAGCAATATCACGATAACCCATAATCAATTATCTGCTAAATATAAGCCAATATTATTATATAGTTCAACAAATTATCAATTTGAGTCACAAAAGTGTATTTGTTTTTACCGCGTTTTTTATAGTTCTGATTTTTAAATTCAGATTGCTTGCATTAGATGCGCGATGACTGCGATGTATATTTTACACATCATTAACCCGCAGAAAAACAAATCGTCTGTCCAATATTATAACTTTGCCTAATCAAGCGACGGACGGAAAAAAGAGGATCATTGCAAAAAGCCAGAAATGATTTGTTAGCAAGACGTGTGTAGCCAGTTCGTATTGATCTTGGGGAGATCTTGCCAGTTTTTAGACGAAATTTATATTTATTTTATATTCTACGTGTTAATTTCATCGTGACTTAATAAAAATTGCTTGAATTATTAATGAATGTAATTTAATAAAGTGATTAAAATTTTATGTAAATAATTTAAACGTATTAATTTTTATCGATTGACAATGTTATGAAAATTCAATGCCTTTACCAAAAAAGGTTAACTGCTACCATTATGGGCAAGTGGGTTATGGGAATGGTAGCGATCGTTCTAGAGCGTGTAACTTATAGATCTAGACCTAATTGTTCTTATTCTTGTATCCTTTAATAACAGAAACGTTTATTTTTTACTTTACGTCTTATATCTAAACCGTTAAAGCAAATTAGTTACAATTTATTTCTAAACGTTGTTAATGTGACGGTTATACTATTGTTGTAATATTGTTATGTTATAAGTTTATATCTTCTATGTGGGAGAAAATAAATGGATTTATTATTATTATTATACACTTTTCGATTTTAATATATTGTAGCCATAGTTTATGTCAAATATATTTGTAATAGAACTAAGAATATGTATTAAGCTTTAAAAAATTTAAATAAAATGTAAATCCCCTCACTTCAGCTGTAAAGTAGGTAAGACTGACCGGTTGGCGCAGTGGTAAGATACTTGCCTCTCACGCCGCAGGTCGTGGGTTCGATTCCCACCCAGGACAAACATTTGTGTGCATGAACAT
Source organism: Papilio alexanor hazarajatica (assembly GCA_018246295.1). Classification (NCBI taxonomy): domain Eukaryota; kingdom Metazoa; phylum Arthropoda; class Insecta; order Lepidoptera; family Papilionidae; genus Papilio; species Papilio alexanor. The sequence goes on from DWLR01005593.1 coordinate 7,894, forward strand.
GTCTATTTGTTCTGTGTCTGGGTGTAATTACCTAAGTATATGTATTTACAAAAGAAAAGTATTAATATATGTAGTATATCAGTTATCTGGTTTCCATAGCACAAGCTCCGTTTAGTTTGAGAACAGATGGCAGTGTGTAAAAAAAAAAAAAACAAGGAAAAATGTAATTTACTTACCATTTACGATGTTTTGTTACTCAAGTCATTCATTAAGAATGTGAATATGACTAAATGACTGTTATTAATGAATAAAGTAATCGAGAATTGCCTTGCTAAATGCTACTGTAGTTTACTTTGAATCTTTACGGACTCCAGATATTGTCGCGAAGGGTATTTACCATCATCACAATACTTTATCTAGATATGGATACGTGTAAATCAAAATTGCGTTAAATATAATATAATAAGCGGTTAAATAGCTTATTAAGTAAATTAAATCCGCATATCACGGCAGTAATAGTTTAGATATAAAGGTAAGCCCAAAGTAGACAAAGTCTTCATTAAGGATACATTGCCATTACCAGGACTAAGATGACTGGCGATAAACTGCTTGTCATTTTAGACATCCACCATGATCCGCCTATGATCGTCCACTGCTGGACATAGGCCTCCCTCATTGATCACATCATTGGGGGGAATATGCCATAATCGCCACACTTGACAGACTGATTGGCAATCGCAGTATGTTCCACCGTACTTAGAAAAGGGCGCTGCTGCATGTCCTCCGGTAATCTTAGATATAAAGTCAAGATAATTGTTCAGATATAGTTTTTGAAAAAGTTACTAAACTGATCCTTGATTAAAAGGTAAATCTGTAATTAATTAATTAATTGGGGGAACTTTGCATTTATGCCTTGATTCTAAAAAGATACAATTGTGTAAAATCTCCTGCACCTCATCAGGTTCTATGACTCAAACAGATTAAGGAAAAAGGGTACGTACGTGGTACCAACGCGGCGTTAATTATAACTTCTTTACGAACATATTTAATATTATTTATTATTCTATCAATACAAACTATTGTATTTATATTCCAATTCTGAACCAATCCAAACACTATAAAGTCCATACACATACTTTGGCTCCCCCCGTACTAATAGGCTCAAACTACTAAAGTAGATATTTAGTCATTTGGGTCACGCAGGAAAGAAGTTGTACAACTAGATTACAATAATTTTACTCACATGGCTATTATGTTAATCCTATGAAATTTATGAGTCGGTGTGCGCGAGCATTTGGCAATGGAGAAAAGAGCAGAGAGATGATGATCAGCAGTAAATGATTGTGACGTCATAGAGATTAGAGAGAAGATTTGCTCATATTTGCTACAATGATAGTTAATCGGTTGCCTTGTAGAAAATTTTGTATATATTATTAGTGAGCTTGTTAAAATAATACTTTAAAAACGTATTTAGTGTTAGCTAACTAGACTAGCTAGGCTGGAAAATAATTGTACTACAAATTGTTCTTTTCTTGCATCGAAGAACAGTAGTTGTCGATGTCCTACCAACAAGCTACCACTCCTAGACTACTCCTAAGTCTAGGAGTGGTAGCTTATTTGATGGCGATGATACGATTGCATGATGAAAGCTTACTAATATTAATAATACCAAACCTGCTATGGTTAATGTTATTTATTTAATCAATATTACCTTTATAAATCATCATCTTCAACTATGACTTGTCATTGTCATATTCACACAAAGTAAATTATTGCATTAAGAGCTAGAAGAATGAAAATCAATTGTTTTTCAAGGAACGTATAATTTCTTAATTACTATTTTAAACCATTCCATATTAACCAGAAGGAAGCTAGATCTTATATTTAAAGCGTAGTAGTAGTGCAAAAACTTAATGCGAATAATTATGTTGTCATTCGTTGTTAGCCTGTGTTTAATCTGTGCGGGGTATCAAATTATATCTATCAATTTTTGTAACTTGATAAGTAGGTGTAATTATACTGATAAATGTATCTAAAATTGATATTCCATGACGCTCTCATGCGGCGCGCATCAGCAATAATGCTTGGCGATGATTTAAATAAATCGTAACGAATTTTTAAGTAGCAGCCTAAGCCGATAAAAAAGGTAATACTCATTAGGAACAAAGCACAGTATATGACCGAATTTATGTTCTATGATATAAAAATGTATATAAAAATGTATGTTATCAATATATTTTATAATTATAGCAAATCTTTTTTTAAATTCAAAGTTTAGGACGTAAATATTATTAAATTATCTACCAATGTGGACGTTAATACTATCTAATATTAATTATTATCGACGGGGGTTTGGAATATTATAAAAGAATATACTGGAACTCTCTGCAGTAAGTTTTTTTTGAGTTGAGCATATCCCAAGGTAGATGGAACTGCTCTCGCACCTGACATTTACGCAAAGAAATAAAAGTAAAATGTATTACCTGGTGGCAGTTTAGATTTGAGCATGTCCATAGCGACTACGTTGATGACAAGCACCCAGATGGGGCACTCGAGCAGGTCCGCGTCCGACTTGACGAACGCGACCGCGCTCAGGCACTGTGTCTCCAGACGCCGGCGGTCCGGGTACGAACGCCTCAACTCGCGGTTCACGTTTGACTGGAACTTTTTCATGTCGAATAGCTGTTGACAATTATTATAATTAGAAATACTATCAAATGAAAAATAGAAAATTAAAACTGACCTAGGTTGGTCAATAGTAGGGTATTCGTTTCGAGCGCTTTACAGCACTCCATTTCTTACCAAGGATGGTTTATAAAAAATATCGTTATTTCAATAGAAAAGATGGCTGGGTGCTACCGCCTGCTTGTAATTCTGTGATTAATAAAACTAAATCCTAGAATAGATAAATAATAACTCAAAATAAAAAATATGCAAACATACAACAATTTATTTATGTATGTATATATATATATATATAT
>DWLR01005594.1:0-10813 GCA_018246295.1 Papilio alexanor hazarajatica
AGAGGGCGGCGTCTCGCTGAAAGGCGAGCGCCTTTAGGTTAGGTTCTAGGTTAAGTTAGATTAGTTAGTGTAGGTGGAGGGGATCGGGGTTGTTGGGGCAGGCTCATGGCCTCGGATGCGTGTTCTGAGCCACGCGCGGCCGGTGTCGCGGGCTCGCCTCGCCGGCCGCAATTGTCTCCAGCGGGCCCAATACTGGGCTCGCAGAAGAGGGCTGCGTTTCGCCGTAAAGCGAGCGCCTTTTAGGTTAGGTTAGCTTAGTTTAATAAGACTAGGTTAGAGTAGGTTAGGCAGAAGAGGGCGGCGTCCCGCCATAGGGCGGACGCCTACGGACGGAGGCGAGCCCAAGCCCTGTACCTGTCCTGATCAGGACGGGGAAAGGCGAAGGTGAACCTCAGTGGGCGGCGGGCATATAAGCCCGCGCCGGGGTGGCGCCCACAAGCTGGGTTGCGGTCGCTGGACGGGACGTGGGTGAGCACGACCTCTGTACCGCTCAGCTTACAGAGGGACATGATGGTGTACAATCCTGCGTCCTGCACGTAATCCCGGTGGCTTCCCGCCGCTGGGACCGCGGGCCTCTGTCTTGATCAAGACGGGGGCCAAGAGGTTGGTTTCTATAAAACCAAGGCGTCACCAGCGGGGAGGGCGGGGAACCCGAACCGCATTGCACGGTGTCATCTCAGCCTATGAGTGCAGCGTCCCATTAGTGGCGCTGTGAGGGGTCCCTTCCCGGGCCGGTCAGTGGGGCGTCGCGGTACAAATGTTTCATGATCCCGTGGCGTCCCACACTATGGTTATGAGGGAACAGAGGGGTTTAGTGGGCATGCTCTCTCTCTCTTTCCCAGTAGGGGCTGGGGATGGGGAGAGATTCCCACATAACTACCGTGTCTTCCCCGAGGCACGGAATATGCATAAAGCATTCCCCTCTGAAAAAAAAAAGGCTAACAATCTATTATCAAAATGTCAGAGGCTTAAGAAAAAAACTCAGGATGTATTTAATAATATTATTTGTAACGATTTTGATATTATAGTTTTCACAGAAACATGGCTAAATAGCAGTATTTGTGACAATTAGCTATTCGATAATCGTTACGTAGTCAATAGGCGCAATCGTGAAATTAGCAGGTTCCACAATAATAAAGGGGGAGGTGACGTTTTGATCGCGGTCTCGAAACGACTACCGTCTGTCCGTATGCGTGCTTACGAGTCTGGTTGCGAAGATCTTTGGATTCAATTGGAGCTGCGCAACTGTAAAGGTAAAATAGAGAAGTTTTACTTATGCGGTATTTATATACCCCCTCCTGTTCAAAAACATATTTTAGAACATTTTGTAAATAATTCCAACTGTGTTATAGAAAAACACGCCAGCAACGCAATAGTTGTCGATGACTTCAACTTGAGCAACGTAACTTGGAACAAGACGGATAACAGTAAAGTCACACCAGTATTGTCTAATAGCTTTATGTATAACACGCTGATAGATTTTATGTCAGTTAATGGAATTTATCAATATAACTTTGAGTTAAACAAAAAAAGATAATATTCTGGATTTAATACTTAGCATTATTACAATCTCTCAACTAAATAGATGCGCTAACCCTTTGTCATTTATTGATCCCTCTCATCCCCCGCTAGAACTTTGTATGACACTAGAGTCGCAAGATAAGCTGCTTTCAACCTCTGAACCTAGATACTACTTTCACAAGGCAAATTATACAGAAATTACTAACGAATTGCATAACATTCCTTGGGATGAAGAATTGTCTAAATGCCTAACGGTAGACGAAATGGTTACGGTCTTTTACAAGCTTCTCAGACCAATTATAGCTAAGCATGTGCCCAAGCGTACACCGCGCACTAACAAGTATCCCGTATGGTTCTCAACACTATTGATTAAAGTTTTAAAAGAAAAATCTAAGTTTAGGCAAAAGTTTCGCAAATATGGTAACTCTCGCGATTTGCTGACCTTTCAAAGTAGAGAGAGAAGTAATAAAATTTACAAATTAAATTACACCAGATACTTGAAGCAGTTAGAAGCCTCTATGACATCGAACCCTAAAGACGAACTCTTTGCGCCTACTGTCTCAAACTTTTAAGGTCCCTATGTGTTACAAGAGACCACGTCTACAGAGTGTTAAAAAGACTTGATTTTAAGAAAGGAGCCAGCTCTGATGGGATACCGGCTGTCTTTTTAGTTAACTGTGCCAATGCGTTGGCTTTTCCTCTCTGTTTAATCTTTAATAAGTCCCTCACATCTGGAGTTTTTCCGACAGTTTGGAAAGATACTTTAGTTATTCCACTCTTAAAAAGTGGCGACGCTAGCAGCGTTGGTTTTTACTTGTTATTGTTTCGTGTCATTGTGTATGTATTATAATTTTCCTGTTGGTGTACCCTATAAATAAAATAAATAAATAAATATAGTATGAACTACTGTAGAGTCCAGGACATGTAGAAGAGTAGTGCATACTGTGCCGACCCTACGTAGGTGGGACAAGGGCAAGGAGATTATGATGGACAAGACGAAAGTTATGTCAACATTCATGTTCCATCAACTCCAATAACAATCAGGCTGTACTCTCAAATTTGTTAACGAGTATGTTTATCTAAGTCAACAACAAATTAGGTCGGTCCAACTTCGAGAAGGAGGAGTTAATCACGGAATCCGATTCGGATCGGCAGCGTTCGGGAAGTTGCGAAACATCCTTTCGTCCCAACATCTACCGCAGTGTATCAAAACGAAAGTTTTCAACCAGTATGCGTCTCACTTGTAATAAATACAAAAACATTAATTCGAATCTACAGATGTTGAGGCTTGCAACTTGGGCTAACTTTCCAACGAATAGCACTTTTAACTTAAAAAAAATAAACGGGGCGTGGAACTCTGTACTCGTGGTAGAGTGGTAGAGAGTTAAGTATACCTCCTTATTGAATTTTATCCGAGGGCAAGGTCTCTCTTGCCAAGACGATCCAAAAGAACGGGGCGCTACCTCCTTTTTCTCGAAGCAATTCGTCGTATTTTTTAACTGTCTTAGCTAAATTTTTAGGATAAGTTGTCCTAGACAGACTTATTGGTCAATTTTACTGACAAGGCGCGTCAATGGATATTTGACATAAAAATACGGAATGACTGATATTTTCTGATTACGTTGCTGCAGCAAGCGTGCAAGCGACGTGCTGGAAGTGTGCGGCGACGACGAGCGCGGCAGCTTGCTAATTGGACGTGTCCGTTGTATGGCGACCACCCACGAGGAGGCATTAGATTCCGCGCCTTTCGATGTTTTTTACACCCTAATTAAGCTAATTTATCGATACAATAATATAAATTATCGGCGGCGGCTCGCAACCGGCCGCTTTATGAGGGGTATTAAACTGCCGGGTTTCGTAGCGCTACCGAGCTACACGAGACCCGCACTTTGATGCCCTAATAAATATACAACAGATCCCATCAGATAAGGCGCCGGCCGGGCTATAACGACGGCAGCGGCCGCGGCCGCAGGGAGCGCCGCGCGCATCACGGCACCGCTTTATGGCGGCTTAATGCCGGCGATATATCGTGTCAAGCGGGTGTCCCTGCCCCCGGACGCCTTTTATCGGCCGACATAGGTTTTGAGATGGAATGAATTCCCCGAAGTGCGGTTAACCGGCAAACACATTCACATTTGCCGCTCAACTTGCTAGTGATTAAAGTTTTATTGATTACGCGCTCGGAGATAAAAGTTGAACTCAACACCGTCTCACAATTAATATGCGATTATGTGACAACGAACACGAGGGAAAGACGCGTGACAGCTAAAAAGTTTCAATGAAACAAAAGCTAAAGGAAACAGTGAGCGCTTTCCGTCGCGAACGTTGTCGCAACTCACCGACTTAATATATGTACAGTCGGGTTCCTTGGCGGTATTCCACTTTAAAAGAGACTGTCGTTTTAACGTTTCGTTCTCCTTGAGACATTGACGTTTAATGTTTTAGGACGAAAAAAGGTCAATATTGTTACAATAGAGTATTTAGAAATAATGATTTCGTCTGAATGGCAGATGTCGTAAAACTTCCCGAGCTAAAGATAGAGACAGTGGTGATAACAATCGTCAGAGGGTATATTGACTGACCGGTTGGCGCAGTGGTAAGACACTTGCCTCTCACGCCGCAGGTCGTGGGTTCTATTCCCACCCAGGACAAACATTTGTGTGCATGAATACGTCTGTCTTGTGTCTGGGTGTAATTTCTATACATGCATGTATTTACAAAAGAAAAGTATTAATATTTTTATTTATTTCTGTTTATATGTACGACAAATTGTTTGCTTATTTATTTATTTACTGCTGCATCTGACGCACTTACACATACGCAAAGGCTTTTGCAGAATATCAGCGCCTATTTCTACGAAGTAATAAGCACATAGCTGAGTAAAGGCCTTATCCATTCAGCATTGCAGACTTAGTGGTAATATTGACTTGTTCAGTATTTTTATAATTTTTACTATGTGCATGTATGCTTTTTTTTCTTTACTGTTTTATCAACTTAATCATTTATTATCAGCTTGTAATTAAATGTACAATGTTTGCTTTCTGAATGGATTAAATGAGTTATTATTATTATTATTATTATTATTAATATATGTAGTATGTCAGTTATCTCGTTTCCATAGCACAAGCTCTGCTTAGCTTGGGATCAGATGGCCGCGTGTGAATAATGTCCCAGAATATTGTCATAATAATAATAATTATTATTATTATTGTAAGTACACTACAAATTTTATTTTATTTTATCAAAACATCGATATCACCCTAATTGGTTATTTGTAAGAAGGAGGCGGAGTTTAGTTCGTTGCAAGGAACAAGGCATTTTTCTGAAAGTGAAATACCGCCAAGGAATTCGACTGTACGTTTACCCCATCGACAGCAAGACTTTGCGACGCACGCTGAGTGAGAAGCCACATTGTGCTCCACATAATCAATGAAAAATCGTAAGTCATCATCCATGATATTCTCATTGAAATTCTAAGAGTTGGAACTACAATTGTACCTACTGCACAATATAAACTAACGATAATTTTTATTCGACAAATTAGCGTTATCCTTAGTGATAGGCATTTGAAATTATTTTTATGTAGTTTGTTTGACAACCATTCACAGTTGGAAGGAATACGTTAAACTTATAAGAAGACCTTCCGATCAATAAGTACATTTACATACATATATTGATATTACATATATTGATTCTTTTATGTGAAGAGCACTTTCAGAAAACGGTTTTAAGAAACAAGGCTTAATAGGATTGATGGTATGGTGTATGGTTTTTGAAGGATATCCACCTAACAAACGACTACAGAACAGGGATGTACGGAATCAAATATATCTATACATATAATAAAATCGTTACTGATCGGTGTCTGTACATTAAATTTGCAAAACTATTACAGGCGGTATTTACCAATGCTATGCAACTCAAAACAACTATTTTTAAAATTTTTGTCTGTTTGTCTGTCTGCTTGTCTGTTACATTGTTCGCGTTAATCGCAAAAACAGCTTAACCGCGGCTTTTACCAATGTGTAGTAATTAGCTTCAATTGTTAGATTAAGTTTTTAAATAAAAAAAAATGTATCAATTTAAAGTGTTACGTTAAACATTTCTTCAGAAAAAAATGCTATAAAATGACTATTTAGGTAATTGAGATGAAACTTTAGTTTACTATATATGATATTCTATAAAATGACGATGGTTCAAAGATAATACAAAATTAAAAATAGACATTTTGAGATTACCAATGTAACTTGACCTTCGATCTTTATTTTCAAATGGGTTCTACTTAGGCTGGACGATTCGGTTTTACGGGATTGCGTGTTTATTACAAAGCGGGTCAAAAAAAAACTTTTAAAATTTTAAAATTTTTTAATTGAAATCATTATTTGCGAATACTCTATTGTTATGACATTGACCATTTTTTTTTTGGTCTCACACATTTAAAAGTTGCATCCTAATGGTTATTGTTTCAGCGTCAACAATTCAAGGATTACGAAACGTTCAAACGATTGTCTCTTTTAAAGTGGAATACCGCCAAGCAACCCGACTATACCTTGCGCTAGCCTTATAGTCGTCGCGACTTGTAAGTAGGTACTTCGAGTAGCTTCTTATTTTTTTTCCTAACCTATTTCTAAAATCTTTTAACGTTTTTTAAAACAAAGCCGACTTAAAATTCGTATAATTCCATTTTTTAGGGAAAGAACTAGTAGAAAGATTCAATATCTGTTGTCATGGTAATGTTGACAATAACAACTTTTATACTAGGTAGAGGTTATCTATTATCGAAACTAATATACTCGTACGGGAATTCAAATAACAAAAACAAATGCGAAGGCGGGGCGGGTTCGACAGTATTTTATAAATCTGTTTAATTTGGCGAAGCACATGCGACATCATACAGCGATAACTAACACCATGCCGAGAATGTTATGGGTGTAATCGGTACGGTCGGTAGATGGCGTCGTTCTATAATTGTTTAAAACAGTTTTACAACCAATCGATCAAATCCTCCCTATATAAGCCAATACAACCAAGTGCACGACCGATGGTGGAACAATTTAGTTTTCAAATTTTTATCCTATCAGAACGCAGTGTACCCAGTTAAACTAATAAAATCTTGCCAAAAAACAGTAGATGGGTCAGGTATTTTCCTTAAAATAGCCAATTATAATTAGTTAACGACTGTATTACATTCCGCATCGGGACAGTTTATCTTCAAAGTTTTGATAAATAAAAATAAGCAGACCTGTTGTGATAAAATGTTTGATAAACAGAATAACTAATTGGTTACTTTACATAAAAATAGCTAAATGGCGTTATCATTGAAGTGACTGGAAATATATATTTTTTTTATTTCTGAGCAAGTTTTACTGAAGAGATTGACTGATATATACTTAAATAAACACTCACATCCTTAGCCTAGAGATTGTGGATTTTTAGCACCATCTTGGCACATCTTCCTTGATTCTTCAATACCTACATGTTTGAGATTACTGGTATTCCCTAAAATCACCTTCTGTATTTCCATATACCAGTTGATTGGTTTTTTTACATCGCCCAACTGTGCCATTCCAGTTTCAATAAAAATAGGCTTTGTCGCTATCTCTATAATCATCCTTTAAATATTCCTGAGGAATTGATATACCTTTCTTAATTTTACTCACATCATTTCTTACAGTTTTTCCTTAAAACCCCATTTCTACCCAGATAAACTTGACTGGGACTACATCCCAGTCAAGTTTATCACACTTATTAAGGGCCGCATCTTAGTGGCATTATTTGCCATGTTATTATTTATTTCATGTCAGTTAATGTTTTTCATATTTGTTTTTGAAGACTAACAGCAAACATTACATAAGTATGAACTGAGTATGAGTAATTAGAAACTGACAGCCAACAGCAGGTATTCACCAATTGTTGCTTACATAACGTTTTTTTTTTTTTGACAAAACCGACTTTAAATTTATATAGTAAAGGATTTTTGGGGTAATTTAAAAAGTAAAGAAAGAAAAAATAGAAAAAAAGTTTCATTAACAATATTACCATGGTAATAACAAATTTTTGACACAACATGCAATCTATGATCTAAATTAATTGTCTAAAATGTACAATTTTGGGTATATCTTCGAAACCCAAGGTCCAATGACAGTCAAAATTAAAAGGGACCAACTTGCGAATTTCCCCTTTCTAACAAGAAATAAAAACATTTTTGAAAGGGGTGTGAAAATGACGAAGTTTTGCGGAGAATGGAATTGAAAACATCCTTTATTTTTAAACCAGTTAAAAAACATTGATATACAAGCAAAACATTTTAAAAATGTGTAATTATTATAAGTTTCACAATGTTATTTAAGTTAATTAATAATTTCTTTTTTTTAATAAGAGTAGAATTAGCATGCCATATAGTACACTAGAGATAGTTTGAAGATGCCAAGTGGATATGGATAAAAATATCTTGTCCACATAAGCAACTTGCTATCATATTAGAAAGCTGATTCCTGATAACAATAAGCATAAATGCACAACAAATTTCAAAACCTTATATAAAATGTTATATTTAATTCACTTTAAAAGAACACGGTGTTCTTTTATTTATAATTATCCCTTTGGTTTTGAATGAATAAACGGAAGCTGAATTGCTTGCCTTTTCCTTCACAAAAAAAGTTAAATCTTATATCATACTTGAAGATGTTTCACTTCAAAAACAATATTAAGATGTTTAAACTTCATGGAGTAGCAACATGTACCACTTCTCAAACTACAAAACATGTTTTTTAAAATGTTACATATGATAGCATTACCATCTAAATAGTGTCATCCATTGCTCTCTGGACTGGCCTTCTTCCTCTTTCCTTCTATTTTGTCTTCTATTATTGTGATTAGATTAGATAGAACAGGATAGGAATAGGGAATTAGATTAGATAGATATCACATCATATCAGCTGTCCCAACAACTTCCCTCTATGGTTGCCTACAGTTTCTATTAATTTTAATTTTCCTTCACTCTCTCAAATACTTCCTCATTTGTAACTTTGTCCAGCTATTTTTTCCCATTCTTCTTCAACACCACATCTTCAGCCTATATCTATTTCTTGGTCATTGGCCATTGACTATGTATTTAGATGTAATTAATGGTTTTGTTTTATTTGTTTTTATCTTAAGACCAACGCTATTACAATTGAATTCATACCTGTTAATTAGTTTTGTAATCATTTTTGGTGTTTATGACTACTGCTATATCATAATCAAATCTGTAATATTAATTCCTTCTTTATGTTATTCTGTAATATGTCAAGTATCATATTCTATGAAGATGTTAAAAATTAGTGGCTAGAGAAATTTTCCCCTATTTCTATTATTATTTCCTGTGCTTTATAAACAATCTTTCTATCCCTATAGTCTAATCTCGCTTATTTTAACATTGTTAATATTCTCTTCTAATTAACATTATAAAGATTTTTCTAAAACTACAAATGCTATCTAAATTGTATTCAAGTGGTCAGTCAATAATTCTTAAAGCCATATTGGTTGACTCAAATTTTTTTCTGTTATAGTATAGTTTCTGTTTTGTATATCAGCATGTGAGATTTAACAGAACATCCCTGTGTTTTTTGGTGTCATTACAGTTTTGCTAATAATGAAGTATTTTTGGATCTATCTTTCTTGAATGACATTTTACATAAATAAATTTGTTTGTAAACATTAGAAAATAGCGTTTACATATAAGCCTCTTATAAGCTTCATGAATGTGTTTGATCCAAATTAAAACAATCAGGCTTATTTTTAATTTCGGTTATAAGACCCTGGACCACAAGAGGCATAGATAATCTGTCAAAATTTGAACCACAGCAAACATAAACAGGCTGCTTGAGGGCCAATGCCAGCTGACGAGCGAGCGGTGAGGCGCCGACTTCAACGCCAACCAGAGAGCTGCTGAGTGCGTCCCGTTTAGTCTGCGCGGGCATACCCAGCGCTACCTCGCCTAACTCTGCTGGTTCAACTCCAACCCACAGTAACACCGAGCCTTCCATTTTTAAAACACTAACGCGACACAACAGTTCTCCACTCCACACTTCAAAATTATGGACTCGCCAAGAACTTTTTCTATATTGAATGCGCCGTTTAGATGTCAGAATACCGGGTGACTGTCCTTTTGTCATTGCAGAGATTTAGCTAAAACTGTTAGTATTGTTTGAAACACTTTTTGTGATAAATAATTTGATAGAATTTATGAGTGATTTGGAATTTAGTGGAAAAATGGATACGCTTTCAAATTCGAAAATATTTCCATTTACCAGAACTTGTGACATTGACAATGACAGGTGCATTGAAGCAGGTAGCGCAACTTCAATCAAAAATATTTTGTATGGAGCTTGGGTCGCTACAAACGGTGGATATTGCCACCACCGTGTATATCTCACGCCACAGGTCGTGGGTTCGATTCCCACCCAGGACAGACATTTGTGTGCATGAACATGTCTGTTTGATTTGTGTCTGGATTTAATTATTTATATTTGCGTGTATTTACAAAAGAAAAGTATTAATATATGTAGTAGTAGCGGTTGCCCACGACTTCGTCCGTGTGTAATTCATTATTGATGTATATAATTGTATTGGGATATATGTTTCGACAGATTCAGTCACTCTCAACTCTCCGATTCGATTAAGCACTCTGTTGTTATTCCTCGTGGATTAGAACTGTGCATGAACAATTCTGTTTGTCTTGATTCTAGATGTGTTTATCTATAAAAGTATGTATTTACAAAATAAAACTAGCAATATCTAGTATATCAGTTATCTGGTTTCCATAGTACAAGCTCTGCTTAGTTTGGGACCAGTTGGCCTTGTGTGAATAATGTCCCCCAGAATATTATGATATTATATTATTAATATACTACCTGTTGCCCGCGACTTCGTCCGCTTGGAATTCAATATTGATGTATTGATATCTATATGTAAACATATACAGGGGTCGGCACTCAAAGTGTTACCAATTCAAAATGCTGTAATTTTGACAATTTTCTTTCTTTTTATTTATAAACTTCAATATATATATAAAAAAACATTATTAAAAAGAAAAAGTTATTGTTCGATGTGGCCAACTTTAGCGCGGATAACAGCATCGAGTCTGGACGAGAAGGTTTCACACGCTGCACGAATGTGGTCTGCTGATATTTTGTTCCATTCTCGGCGAAGAGCAATCTTTAAGGCGTCGACTTTCTCATATTTTTTGCTGACACTTTGGCCTCTAGAATTGACCATATGGAAAAATCCATTGGGTTTAAGTCCGGCGAAT
>DWLR01005595.1:0-10812 GCA_018246295.1 Papilio alexanor hazarajatica
TATTACGTTATTAAAACATTTTCGATGTGTCTGTGAAGCGTTATTATCAATATGTTTTGCGGAATTATATTCCACCAATCTTTACTTATATTGTGTTATAAATAACCATATTAGAACGAGTATGATTGACATGAGTGAGTGTCTATGGATATAACGCCTACGGATGTTATAAGGCAAAAATAAAAACAAAAGTAATGAAAGTAGAAGAAACAAAACAATAGTTAAGTAGAAAACAAGGTTGTGTCTTAGACATGATATTGCTTACATAGTACGCCTTTTATTAAAAGTATTATTATAATAATTACCGTCATCTTCCTGTTCTTTCCACACTTGCGAAAGGCACATTATTTACTACTCTGCCATATGTCCTGGACACTATCTATACTGGGACTTCGGCTATAGTTTTTACGGTTTTAAGTCGCTATAAAATTACATCGATACATAGATAAACAGATATCTACATAGATACATACATGTTAAAAAGGACAAACGCAGCGTTGGTAGGTACTATAGAAGTTTTAATAATATATTTTTTTTAGTTTATTAACAGCTGTTAACGTAAATAAACTTCTCACTGTTTTGTTATAAACTTGCTTTTAAAGGTCAACTTAAGCGTCGGTCTCTAATTTAAATTTCCCTTTCTCTTATAGTGAAAATTACCCTAGTATCGAAATTCTGTGGCGAATCGTTTGAAATGCAAATTGTGATAGCGAGTGTATTAGTTGATGCTTTATTGGTTCCGCCCCGTTTGGAATTAATGAACTAAGCGCTATAGCTCGTGCTATGATGTATAATTTGTACTGTCAAGATAACATTATCAGTTGCCAATATAAGTTTGCTGCCGTAAGGGTATCTATAAACTTGACATTTAGCACTGGTTTCTACAACTCATAAAATTAGTATGCCAACTCATCGATCAGTCTTGTTAAAAATTATTTCAGTATTATGTTTAGAAAAGCCCTCGGTGATTAGAATACACGAATGCGTTATAAGATTTAGATGTTTCTAACTTGCGTACCAGAAGTTGATCTCTGGAAGAGATCGACTAAATTGATTCCGTAAGGAAAATGTAAAGTAGCGAAACAATGCAAAACGGAAGGGCAAAAAAAGACAACCACACGCTTTTCTCATATTGCCCTAACTAAAATCTATAATGTCTGACATTTATCTCTATTATTTTGGATGTTTTCGTCTATCGAGTTGTTTAATTTAATACCTATAACAAGATATATGTTGCGAAAGTGATTGGCAGTATTGGTAGGGATCATCCTAGGAGAACTCATAGCAATTTACTTTAGCGCTCTTAACCTATGAGCATGTATGTATGCGTAGATGTATGAATGTAAGAAGGTAGTGAGGTATGTTAGGACTTTGCCAAATGGTTACCACAATCTCTACTTGCAGCTTTGGGTGACGTGATTGTCTGTTTATTTCGTTTGACATTCCATAGTAACATACTAACATAAAGCGTGATGATAAACGACAGTTTTGAAGTTAGTCTAAGAGACTGGGGCGAGATGAATGTAGCCACGAGCGAGCTAACACAACGCGCCGTAAATCAATAGCGTCGCCTCCCCAGGAGCGGTAACATTGCGATTATATTAACAAATATTAATCCAAATTCTATATTATGTATGGCCAAGGGAAATTATCGCGATTAGAGAAACATAATCACTATAGGTTAATGAATTATACTATTAAATTATTTATTTATTGAAAAACCAATAGCCTATACAAAATTAATTTAAATTAAATTATAATTTAAAGAATACATAACCAACTACTAAGATTTACAATCTTACGAATATTATAAATAGACTAGAAAATAATCTATTAAAAAATTTTGTGTAATAGAAACGTCAAAATTTAAATTGTAAATTTGAAGCCATTTTAGTTAAGTTTATTGTAGTGTTCTAATATGGATACAGGATAATGCGGCGTTGAAAGGACTCGTCTAAGATGACCCGACGACGTTATCAAGGTTATCGTTAAGTTGTGAAGTTTATTGGATAACCGCGACAAAAGACCATATTAGCGATTCCAACTTCCAGTGAACTTTTGGCTGATAATAATGATGGGACTTATTTGCAATGACGAGGAATATCATTATCTCTCTCTCTGTATCGATTATGTTACTTTTCAAATCGAAGCAATTTACATCGTTATACTAGATCAAATCTTTCTTCTTACCTCCATTAACTAGTAAGCTGTACGCTTTTAGTATAGTCGGAGTACAACAAAAGCTTTGTTGAAAAAATGTCTAAGAACACAATCGCATTATCCTTGAATAAGCAAACATTCCTCCATATAAAGCTAACGTTGTATTTTTGAATAAATAATATGATACATTCGTGCAGACGACGCGACGGGCCCAACCTATAGTACGCAGCCACAATACTGCTCGTAATTTATATATGTCACCGTAAAATTACTTACGTCGTTATTTTATTATCTCACTAGCGATATTATAAACTATCGTAAAATATTGAACTGATGGAAACATTTACGATTTAACGTAATTATTCTCGATACTTTATAATCCAACAACGCCAATGCGTCAAACGCGTGCACAGAATAAGATTGTGTGTTCATTATAGGTTAGGTTATATATTACAGTTATTTATAAAAATAATAACATAAAAATTTATTTAAGAAAAAAGGTTTGTTACTTTTGACATGATGAGGAAAACTGCTTCAGTTTGCAATGTTCTGCCAGTTTGTGATGTAACCAGCGAGATTATAAGCAAACGCTGTTTATAGTTTTACGGTGACATACGTAAGTGCCTGATGTAATCTGCCGCAATCCCTCGTAACCCTGTAGGGGACGGGCTTCTCCTTACATCTGTTACGTACTTTACACGTGATTGTACTGATGCTTATCTAGTTATGGAAGTCTACAAGTTTGCATGATTTAATGCTATTTAACCAACATACGGTTTAGCTAGTGTTAACATATACATTTATATAAATATAACTTTACTGATTTACAAGGCTCCTCATATAGGATCCAAGGCTTAGTTTTCGTTCCAAGCGAAATTTCTAGTTCCAGTCTACGTCGACAATAAATTGACAACTAATTAAACCATAGAGAAAAGAGACAAAAAGATTAGTAACTATTTTTTATTTATTTACTTCATGCGAAAATTTAGGCTTAGATTTGTGTTACGCTTATGATACTAAAAACAAATAACATCCTCATCTTCCTGCCCTATTCCCAATTACGTAGGATTGGCACAGTATGTGCCTACTACTACGTGGCTACTGTATTCCATACTGTAACTGGTTTCGGCTACAGCTTTATGACCGGCCGCCTGCCTGACGCCAACCTTCCTCGGGAATATATACATATAAAGTATTTAAAATGACACAATAAAATAGCATACAATACACAAAATTTGCCTCCGCTCATATAAATTCCTCTAGAATTGATTGGATTGATTCTAAAAACTAAAAATATATACCGTGCGGTTTAAATTGATGTCACTAAGAAACCTGAATTAAGATGTTGCAAAGTATAAGAAACGTCCGCCTCCTACTTTATAGTGGAAGAATAATAGTACTTGATAAGTCCATTACACTAATCTTATAAAGAGATAATTCAGTGCAAGCGATTATACAGCGGTAGGTCCACGCACAACCGCCGAGGCATTAATAAATGCCTGATAAATTTCTAACGTTACAGACATTATGTTAATATAAGTGGTAAGTTCACTCGCTGCCAACTAGGTGGTTATTAAGATCGCTATATATCAGAGAACACTTCGTAGACGCGACCGGTTCTATAGAATGAATGCGTAATATTCAAGATCAACTTCAGCTTGCATTAAAGCGCACATGGCAAAAAAGTTTAGTCCACTAAAGATATGCAATTCCTGCGCCCATAGCGAATGCCTGAAATTAAGTCATCAAGTCGCTCTATACGGGGCCCGCTCGCGAGCTACCTCTGTTATTTTTAACTACTATAAAGTAAAACTCATGAGAAAATCAACTCTAACACAATACAAACAGAGTACAGTTTTGATTGCAGTCTATTGATATTAATAGCGGAAAAAATCGCGAAGTCATTCTTTCGACGGCAGAGCGAGACGAATCGCAATGGAGACGTCAATCCCTACCGAGTCCTCGACCAAAAACCAACAAGTAGAGTACAAAAAAGAAACAACTTTAACGAAATAGAGTAAACAGAAGATGAAAGTCGTAGTGTCGTGATCACGACCGACCGTCGAAGATGTAGAGACGGAAAAAAGCACAGGAACGACAATCGTTTACGACTTTTTCTACCGCAACTGTTAACCCAGTTACGGGCCAGCGCGTTTGATACAAAAAATGTGTATCTTTAGCAGTAATTATATAGCTTTATGTCTGCTTACCAAAGACAATATTTCATTTCACAACTATTGAAGTTATACTTCTCTAAGTGCGTTAGAGAAAAAAAAAGACGGGAGTGATCTGATGTAACGAAATGCGCGCACATTGAGTTATAAATTTCGCAGGTAGAACATAGGTAATGTGAGTGTAATAACTGTAGACTAACTTCTCTCCTAAGAGGCCCAAACTACCAATACAGTAGTAACGTAGTAACTTAAGTGCGTGTGTGGCGTTTTTACATGTTTTTACCTTTGTTAAGAATTAAAAAAAAACAAATACTTTTACTAATAAAACAATAAATCAAAAAACGTATAGCTTCTACAGCATATAAAAGGTTCGAAGGACCTTCTCTTGTTAATAGTTGACGGTATGGTGGAGGGAAAAGATAAGGAAAAAAGAGAAAAGCACAAATGAAACACAAAAGCGTTATGGTCTCTTCTTTACTTGTAGTGGTACTTCCCGAACCAGATGACTCATTTGTGCGGCAGTGTTGTGATATACTCTCTCTTTCTCTCTCTCTCTCTCTCGCACCTCTCCCGCCTTTTATCTGCTTATTTCTTCTTCCGATTTATAGAGGTCGGGAGCTGTACCACTATACTCGTTGCAATTTTAGTATGTACCAAACTCGTAATTAAATTGTTTGCTACGAAAACGTAACGAGCAATTTAGATTTTTTTTTATTACACCATTAGCCTTGGCACAAATGAATGGGACAACTGTAGGGCGCATAATTCTCGAAATCCCGCTAACACTCAGTCATTTTGTATTTATCTTTTTTTCCTTTCAAAAATTAGGGGTGTTTGTCTTCATCACTTCTCATTTAAGTAAGTTTAAGTTTGTTTGATAAGTTTGATAACTTGTATATTTCGAAACTCGAACTTTTTTATTCTTTATTTAACTAAACTATTATTATTTTTGTAGGCACGACCACTAGTCTTTATGTTTCCATTAGAATTGTAAACATATTTTCTTTGTTGTAAATAAAAAAAACTCTAATAAAGTTTTGTACTATAGTAGAATACATCAATGAAGACAAAAATTTTCTACGTGGATACCACACACGAATTCCTTCTTAGGAAGAGACAGTGGGTGAAAGTGTTAGAAATAGGTATAAAGTAAAGAAATAATTGTACCAAAAAAAAACTAATAACGAATTAAAAATAGAATTTCAAAACGTCGACAAAATTATTAAATAACAATCTTATTATCCAATTTTCTTATTTCTATTTAAAATTGTCTGCTCCGAAAATTTGAAACGGCCTTCCGCAACCACTGGAATGGAATCTGGAATTATATCGTGCCGAGGTTTTGTTGGAATGCGCCAAAAGTTTTTCTCAATGTGGCAAATAAATATAAATATTAATTTATATTTTGGACTCGGACCTAATTATGTGTTTTTTTTTAATTATTTTAATTTATTATATATTAATTCTTTACTAATTTTCTTTGTATTAATAATAACTGAACTTAATGCATTTATCTTAATTTACTTTTAATAGCAAAAAAATCTGTAATAAAATTGAATTTTAGGTAAACGCTACAAAAAAAATATTTACCCACAGCTTTGCAATAGTCAAAAAATATTCCTAAGCCCAATGCGTAGCGTACACGGCAAACATCACAATGCAAATCCTACATACAAACGCTGATTCAATATTTTATTATGAACACATATTTGTACGCGCAAACGCCCCTTTTATAATCAAATAGGGTCGGTAGTCCTAATTAGGATTACAACAAACCAATAAAAACGTATACTTATGGATAATTTTTACATGAAATACTTTATGCAGTTTTGCATAAAGGTTATAAGCAAGTTTTGATCTTCTTGAGCCCTCATTTCTTAACTTAAATTGAATAAAAAACAAAATATTTGTTAATATATTACTTGGTAATACAGAAATTATAAAGAAAAGTATTTACTCTTTTTAGCTACTTAGCTAAACTTACTTAATTATGTCATCTTCAAATCACTGATTAGACATATTTTTTACAAATTATTGATTAAAATCTAAGTAGAATTGTCCTGAATAATTATAAAAATTTAACATTATTTGCACTGAGAAGGCAGACAAAATCATTAAGAGAGGTGCAAACTTAGTAGACATTTAATTGCCTCCTAGCACTCCCGAGGCGATACCAAACTTCACAATCTCTCTCATCCGTTATCCGGCCAGAATCATTAATGACGTTTTAATAAATTCGATCAAGACAATCGCTTTCATGTCCAAAAGCCGCTTATCTCTTAAAACCAATTCGTATCTCGATTGAGACGAACATACGGACAACGCTATTTGGTTTGCCTCGTCCAAATTGAGGTACTAAAAAACGAAGAAAGAAAACACAAGGAGCCTGCTGTGGGGGGCGTGCGCCGCCCGCGGGTGTAAGGTATATCGTAATTATTGTTAGACGAGCGGCGAACTCAAAAACATCGACGCACACGCACTCAGACAAAACTATATAATATATTAACACTCAACACACGCACGGGGAGAATGTATTCGCGCGTTAGGACTGATACACACACATGCTCTCGACTTAACATCATAATTACGAGCCCCACTGACGTGCGTCGAGCTGTAACGAGCTTAAACAAAATGGCGGCCAATTTGACTTGCATCTAACATAAGGGTACCTGCGATAATACGACGGAGAATTTGTTTTATTCCCTTATAATCTACAGAAAAGTTTTAACTTTTTACACTTATTTTCTATTGGAAGAAATTATATTTAGTACAGAAAAGAAATTTGTTATGGTAATTTAAGTACACAAGTGAGAAGAAACACGACCATAGAAGCTTGCCAACCTAGAAATCTTCTTGAATTGAAAAAAAAAAACAAAAAAAAAAACGATGTACCAAAGGGGCAATAAACCACGATAAACACTATAAATTTTAAAAGTCATTTTTGTAAATAATGTCATAAATTGTAGTAGAATCCGTAATTTTTTTGATATTGGAGAAAGCTTAAAAGATACTACTTATTGCCTACTTCTGGTGGAAAGAAAGGGCTACGTGAGACTTGACTCACTACAACCTACGGTGGCCATTCTCAAGTGCAACTAGGAGTAACTACAAGAGAAAGTTCCGGGATTTCCAATGGAACTCACCGGAACTGTTTGTACTGAGATTCTGCACGACACTGGGCATTTGCAGCAAGCATTTGCAGATGCGTTGCCTACCTTTAATACACAGAAAAATGGACATTTCCTTCTATCCCTCTCCTTCCCCGTCCAATCGTCTTTCTCTTCCCACCCTTTCTTTATAAGAAAAGTTTATAAGGGGATGAGTACTAAAATTAGGTCTCCTCAGGCGAAGCGCATAAAACTTCTACTCCACGCCTGTCTTCTGTAACGTCGTGGTATGAAATACCACCGGGCGTGCGGACTATTCATACAGCAGATGTTGTTGCGGACTCTACCACTATTCAAAACTGTTTTACACTATTTATCGGTAAGATAAATTATATAAGATACGTAAATTCAAGGAAGTACATTTAAATAAGCAAACATAATAAGCAAGCGGGCGATTGTACTTTGGATTTAAGAAGCAATTTCATCAACAATACCTCGGAATAAAAATAAAAGGTAAATTAATGAAGGGAGCAGTGAAGCCACACGCCTGGCCCAGTATATGCTAATGAAGTCTTTATGTATTAAATTCGTTTGGGCATTCATAATTTTCTAACAGTAGCAGGAAACATTTAAATATGACTTAGCGAATGATTAATATTTATTACCGTTCTAAAGACGGTGGCCAGTGCCTTTACTCGAAGCAGTCGAGATCTTAAAAGTGGAAATTTAATGAATGAATTAAAATAATTATAAATACATTTAAATTGAAGGCTAAAGGTACTTTTAAAATATTAGTCTTGCAAGTTAATGGAGTTTCTAATATAATGTTGAACAATAATGGTGGTGGTATTCAAGAGACCGCAAAGAGAAATGAAGTTGCCACTAAAAAATAAGATAGTCACAATTTATTGTAAGACTAGTGTAAAACATTTGACAACAAATACATAGTATTAAATTAAACATTGTAATAGATACAGACAGAGACGAAGAACAGTAAAATATAAAAGCGAACACAATTCCTGGAAATGTTCCACTGATGCCTTGTCAGATAACACCAACTAAGAAAAATCACATGAATTAAGCATTCCTAACAGAGTTGTCGAGCCACCAACTATGTCCGTCTGTTGGCTTGAAAAATAACATACAAATAGAAACTAATCAAGATTGTGGGAAGAGAAATAACTTGGTAATTATTAATACAAGATTATTATCGAAATCGCTATAAGTCTTGTCAGCTCAAAACAAGTTCCCTTAGATTAATAATGGACGTCAGTCATTAACGCTTCCAACAGTAATTGCCTGGCACTATTATGATGAATTGTTAGATTTTTCGTTGGTATAAATCAGCTTCATCTACAACAGGTTTAAGAGATAATCAATCTAAACAGAAAGGAATAGCGTACATTATTAAAGTTGTGTTTTAAACAGTGATCATTACAAACTTTTCTTTTGGTAAAATGTTTGCTCTTAAAATATTTTCACATCTTTTAAACTCAACAAGCTCACGTAAAAGAAATAAAAATACTATTTCTCTCGAAACATTATAATGGCGTACACAAATGAGTAAATAAGTTTCTCTTAAAAAAAATGTTGCTAACAATTCACGGGAAACTCACAAAAAACTTTATTTTATCTTGTTTAAATTGGAGAGTATAATAAATACAGTTAGTTGAAATAGCTTGAGAAGCTTGGAGTTTTTGCAACTGTAGATTCCGTCGTGAGCTCTCTTTGCCAAATTGTATAATTTTGCATTAACTTTTGACAAAGTATTCTTTAACCCTTCACAGTGTTTTTGTTATTTAAATGTGTCGTTGAAAGCAAATAATATTTCTTATTTTTCTTGTGATTATTATAGATTAGCTGTGACAAAGAAAAACAGTACAGTCATCGGACGCATAAAATTAGGTTCAACAAATATAAAATAATCTTTTCTCTTTTACGTAGCAATTTAAATGACCAGAAGTATTCAGGTCTAGCTAATAGGAAGTCTATAATCGACAAGTAATTTTTTTTGCTTACGAATTACTAATTATTAGTCTTAAATGTGTAATGATTTTGAGGAAAATAAAATGTTTCAAATATGAAATTAATATATCAAAATTAAAAATCGAAGCTTGATATTTTAAGATACGAGAATAATTAGAGGCAGCGACTGAAGGTTAAATATAGATTATATGGGAATAATTTCACTGAGATATGAGGCGTTAACGATTCAGATCTTTGAAATTGCTCCCCATTAATTGAGACGTCAAGTTCGCACAGGACGAAAAGGAAAAAAAAAGTATGGGGCACCGTCTCCATACTAATTTAGATATCAACCAACGAGCCCGACAAATCGTTGCCCATTCGTATTGGCTTCGTGGAATTAAAACATCCTTCGCTTTGTTTCTGTGAGTATTTTTAGTCGGCGTTTCAATCGAAATCGGTCAGAGTTGGAGGTTTGGCGGTTTTTGTTCACGATTAGTTTTTATGTAAAGAATATGCGGTTAGATGAAGTAAAATCAGGAAATTTGAATGTACATACCAGTTTATATCCAAGCGACTTCCGCAATTTGGTCGATAAAATATTTGATATCAAACACTTTCTCTTTCGATTTTTTTTAAACCAAATGTTTCATTAATTTACTATCTCATTTTAGTGGTACAAAATTTTATAAGTTTATTATTTTCTTGCTGGTTGTAGGTCCCCTCTTGTACGAAAGCCGTCGTACGTGGCCATCTTGAAACTCATTTTTACACATAATTATAATTAGGATTAATAAAATATTATCAAATCACGGTTAAAAAATTGTCAGTTACGGATTTTTATTGGCCTCAAAATTAAAGTATTTTAGGGTTAACTTAAGAATTTATTTACGAATATAACATAGTTATAAAATTTTCTATATATATATTCATATTTAATTAAAACCTTTTTATAAGTATAATTTTTAGTAGGTACACAGGGATGACCCACCGCTGTCAAACCGATACGAGAAAATTATAAAGAATACTCGTTAAAAAAAGACTTAAAAACTTCCAATTGTATGGAACACCAAAGCGATATAAAAAAGCGCAAAGTGAGATGCGCTTTGTTTTTTTTACAGTTTGATAAGTTACGCTCGTTAAGTAAGAAGATCGTTGAGCGAAACTAAACGCAACAATAAATTCTAGCTGGCTTCGAATTCGTATCATTAGTTAATAATAATAATTAACTAATCGTTAAAATGGCGTTAATTTATGGTTTGCAAATATATTATTGTTCGATAAAAGTATCGTTTTATTTTAACCAAAAGACAATATTGTGATGAAGATGTACAGTCAAGTTCCTTGGCGGTATTCCACTTACAGAAAAATTGCCTTGTTCCTTGCGACAAGCTAAACTCCGCCTC
>DWLR01005596.1:0-10811 GCA_018246295.1 Papilio alexanor hazarajatica
GCCGGTTAAGGCAAGCCCCCCGGTCTAGTGGCTCGACATACCCCATGACGCCGGGCTGGCAGGGGATCGTTGAAGAGTCCACTAGTTTACGGTTAGCTAGGGAAGTCGGCGTACCTCTCCTAGATTTGGGCGGCGCCCGACGGCAGTGTTAGTGCACGCCGGGCCCGCCCCGTGGGTCTTATATGGCTATCCGTTAAGATAACCGTGTAATACCCACCTTCCCAGTTAGCGACCGATGGGACAACGGAACACAATTTTCGGGTCCGAAGACCCGGAAGAAGAGCCCCTTGCCCCAGCGGCCGGGCCCCCCGGCACGACAAGCCCTGGGGACCGCGGAATAGAAGTTCGCGGTGGGGGGGATCTTTATAGTCCTATCCTAGCAATATGTTACTTATCTAATTTTATATTAAAGCTTTAGTACAAGTCAATTTACATAAAAATATTTGAAGTTTGATTATTTTGTTACAAATAGACGCCGCGTTTGTTCACTAAAACAGCTCGTTTCTGGAACCAGTACTCTAATTTAACACAGTACAGTAGTAGTACAGTACAGGACTGTACGTCAGAAATCATCTACTTCACGTCGGTACTTCAAAATAAATACTTCTGTAGCACGAAAATTAGGCATAGACAATCTCTTAGACATTATTTGATTACAATAATTTGGGTCAATTAGTAAACATTCACATCTGTGCCGCTTGATCTTTGTCGCACATCGCTTCTAGTGCCGACTACGTAAAATCTCCCGCAGTGTGACCTTAGCACTTGCTACATTTTAATTCCCGTTAAATGCGTCCAGCTCTAGTTTACGAGGCTTAGGCTAGGCGCCTTCAGCGCTCTGCCGCCTCAAGCCCGGCGTAACTGTAAATGCCTCCTCAAGGCAAACAGTGGCAAATCAGTCACAAAAAAAAGTCCAGCTCAGTGTACGTCGTGCTTTATTTCAACTTAACAAGAATTACATAAGTACATTTAGATGTCTACACGAAATACAACTGAAGACCAATTAGTTCCTTTGCCGAAAATATGCCAGCTTTAGTGCTAAAACTGACAATTTTGCAAATATTGTTTGATGGTTCAACTATGACTTCTTAGACTTTCAATATTTCAAGAGCTCCATATCTTTTCTTACATCTTACTTAAAGCTTTCTAAATTTTATGCGCATAGAGAAGAAAAATGAGCTAGAATTATAGAAGACCTAAAAAGTAGGTACGCTTGTTATATCTTAGAATTAAAAGAGGATAATTTCATAGTTATAGCGTTATAATGCAAAAACTTACTATCTGATTTAAATGTGATGCATTAACTGAGAATTTAATGAAATTTCCAATCTTTATTAATGATATCAGAACAGAGAGTTCCCCCAACTTCGACAGGGGACACGCTTGCAACATTTCATTCCAAGATAAAACTCACTTAATTTATCAAAATGATTAATGCTCCCTTAAAACCGTCTGGTATTTGATGTGGCCGCAATATTTGAATACTTATAAATACTTAAAAGGGTAATGCTGTGAAAAGGAGATTTAATATAACACCATAACGCGATGTAAGTTTTAAATAAAAATATTATTTCCTAAATTCAAATAGTATCGTCAAATTTAATAAAATTGTGGTGCGAATGGACTACCACAAAAATAGTTGATTAATAAAAAAAAACTATGAGAACTATTGGCAAGCAGCTGTGTTTTGGTATAAGTAACCTAATTACCTGTTAGGTCTACGCTTTCATTAATTATTTAAAATATCGAGAGTGACTTTTAAAAGCTAATTTAAAGTTATTTTAGCACAATTGAGAGGCTAGTAATGGTGCGTATATATGTCATAAAATTGTTAAAGAATTAATTATTGTTGTAGAAATTATTACTTTTATTTTAAATTAAAATAATTTTAGTTTTTTTCTTAATTTAGATTGTGGGAGATATATACCACTGATAAGTCATTATCATGGAACTAGAGAAAAAAAATATGGAAAATGATGTAATTTTTATGACACTGCAGATTCCGTACGCTACTACATCGTATTATTTTCTTACAAATTAAAACGTAATGATAAAGCAGAAAGCATTTAATCGCGTCCCCTGTCATAATTATTTTAACAGCTACAAATATTAGAGATCCTTATCGAAACTGTGTCGATATATGTCCAATATTTTTTTTTTATTCCAGTTAAGTTTAGTTTTTTGTAAACCGACGAGTATTATTATTATAATGAGGGAAATATCAGTTATTAAAAAATATGTTAATCTCTCCTGTCCTTCTAATCTATTGGTTAGACAAAGAAAGCAAATATTTAAAATATGAATATAAAACTGAAGTATGGAGGTACATATTATTTATTTCAAATTTTTTTTCTATTATGTGATCATCCTAATAAGATGTATTTTATTTTTTGGGTTTTCGGGATCCCCCTCCCCCAATGAATCATTTAACATTCTTCTGAGTAATAATATGGAATATCATCAGTTCCTTTAAGATCTTTGAGGTAAATGAATTTAAAAATTATCATTTTCAACGACGGAACCGTGCATTCTGTATAAAATGAACCCCCACCTATTTCAAAGGACACCGCAACTATGAGGAGTGACTTTCATAAACTAAATAGAATGTAATCGAATTAATATGACAAACTCGACAGGCGTCGTCTGTTCCGCCATGTTATGCTTGATGTATCATCGCTTGATGACTTCACTGAATGTTCGAAGGACAACGTGTTTAGTGGCTGAAACAAATTCGTAAGCAAATTCTTAGTTCTTACAACTACCTACTTAAAAGGAATTAGCCGAGGAAACTGTAACGTCTTTTTTATTTTTATTCGTTTCGTTTGTCGCTTAGTAATGTGTTTAAAGTTGTAAAATACCAATGGTCAATTGTTTAAACATAAATTCTTTCTAAAAAAAA
Organism: Papilio alexanor hazarajatica; assembly: GCA_018246295.1. Classification (NCBI taxonomy): domain Eukaryota; kingdom Metazoa; phylum Arthropoda; class Insecta; order Lepidoptera; family Papilionidae; genus Papilio; species Papilio alexanor. The sequence goes on from DWLR01005596.1 coordinate 2,900, forward strand.
GTATAAATGTATTTTTTTTAAAGGTCAAGAAGAGTCACAAAGGGGACAGTGCACGTGTGTCCCATTTGAATTATAATGTTATAAACCTTCGGTTCCGAAGATAGATCGAAATATGACATATTGCTAGATTTAAGACAATCCTTATTTGGATTGAATGGATTTGTAATGAGTTATACCGTGGCTATAGATGACATAATGACTTATAAATAAAATAATATTAATTTGAAACCGGTTTTGTATTGGTTATTTATTTACAACAACACGCGTGTCTTCTCATTCAAGAGCTGAAATAATAACTAAAAGAACGTACAAAAATAACATTCTAAAAACGTAACAATAACTAGGATCAGTGTCTATACCCAGTCAATTAAACTAATTCTTCCAATAACTCAAGCGGATGAGTAAGCTGAGGAGGATAAAAAAGAAACATTATTATTAAAGTACCGCTGATTGCACTCAGTGAGTGACAGGTGAGAGGCCAAAGCCGGTGGAAACCGCCAGTCATCGTCAAATGATTAGGAACCCTTCTTAGTACCGGGCTCGATGTTTGGAAAAGGAATTTGTTTATCATTATTTTTTTATGACGACGCTGGTCGAATGTGTCGGATGATCATTTTTTTTTTTGTAAAAACGGTGGTTTGAATAACATGATTAGGTGATTGCAGTTACATCAGGTTTGCAACTAGGACTTAAGTATTCTTGATATTACTTTTTTATCATTAGAAAGGATCGCAATCTCCATCCATCTCAGCCTATGATCGTCCACTGCTGGATGTAGGCCTCCCACATTGATCGCATCTTTGGGGGGGAATGTGCTATAATCGCTACACTTGGCAGACGGGTAGGCGATCGCAGTATGTTCCACTGTACTAAGAAAAGGACGCTGCTGACCGTCCTCCGGTGGTCTTTACATCCAGTCTCAAGACAAACAAACATGTTCATGCACACAAATGTTTGTCTTGGGTGGGAATCGAACCCACGACCTGTGGCGCGAAAAGCAAGGAAGTGTCTTGCCACTGCGCCAACCGATCAGTCAACAAAATAACCGGTCAGTTAACGAAATATATTAACATAATATAAAACTACTATTGCAATCATAATGTCCCTAGTGGAAAGAAAAAAATTAATGAAAAGAAAAAATTAACAGCTATAAGCACTAGCGACAAGAAATAATAGTAAATAAATATGACATTAAACATTAGAAATAATACATAATCTTTTGTCATATTTTGCCTCAAGGAGTGTTACCGGGATTGAATTGGGCGTTGGAGCTCGTAATGCTCAACTCCTCCGAAAGTAGACTGTAACCGAGAGAGCCGAACCATTACTCAATCGGTCCAGCTGCCATAATAGCACTTAGTCAACCTGTATCTTTTTATATTAAGATAACGACTGTTACCTCTGTCTAATGTGAAGTTAATAGACGCCAAGTTAATTCTTTCAACAATAAAAAAAATTGTTGCCTTTATAAAGTAACATCAATTTATATCTACCTAGATTGCATTTTCTTTACTCTTTTGTTGATCAGCTTTTTCATTTTCCGAGGCGTTATTAAAATAAATCCCCACCGTCCCCTTTAGTCCGATAACGCCTTTCAGTGCCCCTACATTGTTATCGCATACTTTGTATCACTAATAGAAAATATTGTTAAGTAAATTAACCTATTCAGTACGAGGAAATTTCTATGGTCATTCAAAAGTTAACTTTAAGCAAACGTTTTAGAGTTAAAAATCAGTTATCCACTTCGCGATCGATATTTACCTGTTTCGCTTTGTGACTTTTTACTTATTTAACTTTTGGATTAGGGTTTTTATTTGGGATTTTAGAAATTTTTTAATTTTTATTTAAGATGTATTGCTTCAGTTTAAAAATGTTCTTTTAGGGCACAAAAAGTATTATGTTATTTAATTTGTATTTTTATTATTTTGAAATCGGAATGACACACGATCTTGTGCGAGGAGTAATATTATAAACTTACGTATGTTATAATTAATTTATTATAGTAGATATTCAATTTTCTGTTTCAGAGCGTATTTCAACATCTTTTTCCTCTTAATGGAACCAAGAAGTAAGTTAAAAGGAACACACAATAAATTACATATAGTTTATCAAGTATTTCGAAGGCACTTTAATGAAACATAATCATTTGTAGATTTTATGCTTCATACTTAGCTTTAGTGTAAAGTTTATCATAATTATTTTAAAATTAGTTACTAGACACAGAAAGCGTAGAGAAAAAAAGCGTAGTTAGACGATTTAAATATCTTAAAAGTAGCTTTTTGTCTTTATATATTTCAATTAGGGACCTTGAAAGACCACGCCATGGATTTAATTATGTACGAAATTAATTATGTTCATTCTTTGATTGATTGTCCAAGAATGAGTACACTATTAAAATTACGGTTTCCCTATTTTTACGGATATATAGATAAACATTTAATAATATTTATTATCTACTAATTTCAGAGGAACTGATTTATTCTAGACGGCCGAAAATAAATCAGTCTCTAATAGCAAGAAATTGTTTCCATGTTAAGTTTTATTTGTATTTGGAATGTAATATTTTTTTTTTGTATGTTTATATTTTTTCATATTTATCTTAAGACTTAAATGTAGTTTTATAAGTACTAAGATAACGTTGGTATCTGTATTAAGATTTACCGTGTTAATCTACCCTGATGGGCTTAAAAGTTTTTTGGAGCGAGAGAGACCTAATTCTATATATACTACCTACAACGAAAAAGCCAATTTTCTCGATAAATCTCGAGAGAAAATATCGAAGTTTTCAAACCTTAAAGATTGCCGAGAAGTTTTATAACTGAACCTGGTTAATAGCAAATTAAAGTTGAGTTTGAACTATTTTATTAGTGGCCAAGCCGCGATGTCCATAATTCAAACTAGTTGGTCGATTTCCAACTCGGCAGCGGAGAGTTTTGATTGTTCAAGCCATTGTTCGGTTGGCATCGATGCTGAGTGGATATGCAGCTAGAAATGGCTGTAAAAGATCGACCTGTTGGAACTTTTGAATTAGATTACTTCTTGCATAAGCCGAGTTGTCTAAATACTTTTTTAGAAAGTTATGAATTTTACTAGGCTAATTAACGTGACTTAAATAAACCATCATTAGTACAAGACACATCTTACTATACTTGTTTACAATTCGTTACCTTAATTTTTTTTTTGAGTTTAATAAAACAAATAAAAATATAGTTACAATAGTAATGTGGCCTTTTTATTATTCCATGTGTGGTGTACATAGTGCCATCTGGTGGTTAGTTCAGGAAACGTCGTCGGACGTCGACGTGCTCTAATCGTTTTAGAATACGGTTACACTTCACCCCATCTATAATTGCGAGTATTTATACAAGATCATAGATTAATATACCAACTAGAAAACAATGAAAAAAAATCAACAATTTTCCTTATACCGTAGAATTTTATCATTATTTTCGGGACTTTCGTAAGCATACTTATAGGTGAACTTTCGCTATTCTCTGTGTTACAATTAAGAGTAATTCATACATATTTACAGAATGTTTACTGACCTTATATCATCAGTATAACGTGATATTCGGAAAAAAACATATTCCGATATATTTATAAAAATTAGATTATAAATTTATCGATAAATGAAATGGTAGTTTGTTGGTAACTGTTTGATTTGCGTGTGATTTTGCACAGAGTTTGTTTTATGCACTATTTTAAAGTATGAATTTTTCTTTTTAAATGATTTCTAGATTTTATGTTAAACTTGTACAGCGTCTAACTATTCATTACTCTGTGTAGTGCGACAAATAATCCGCATCGTTGAGCTAAATTGCCACCAATTACACTTCTAGTTCTGAACTAATAAATAAGGACAATTATAAACGTACAAATCGCTCAATTACCTATAACATTTTTAACTATCACAACTCGGACCTTTTTGACTTTACTTTTTTTTTGTAGAAATGTTTAACGTAACACTTTAAATTGATATAACTTTGGTATTTATGCCGATTCAGATGAAATAAAAACTTTATCTAACGATTGAAGCTAATTACTACACATTGGTGAAAACCGCATCCAAATCGGTTAAGCCGTTTCTGAGATTAGCGCGAACAATGTAACAGATAAACAGACAAAAATTGTTTTGAGTTCAAATGTTGAGTACAATGCAATAGACGTTGTTTTGAATTCTAATGCATTGATAAATACCCCCAATAATATGCAATAGTTTTGCTAATTTATTTTCAATGTACAGACACCGATCAGGTACGATTTTATTATAAGTATAGATGTGGAACTGAATGTGTTTTATTGGAAAACTCAGTCCATTTTCAACAGTCTGCTTTACTGTTAAGAATACATAAGTCTATGCATAAGTTACCTATTTCAAACTAATAAGAGTTAACAAAAAATAATAAAGAAAACAAAGTTTCATTTAATTTCTCTTTCTCTGTATCTCTTTTTACTCTGAGATGATTTCTCCGAGTTTTTATTTATCTTTATGTCTATAATCTATACAAACACAACATGGTGATATATATGATACGTAATGTCCTAAAAAGAAACAAAGTACTCGATAACTATTCTCCGGAGACATAGTCGCGGTCAATGACTAGTATATTATATAAAAAATCAAGAAAAAGTTTATGTACATTATACAAATTGATTAGGATATGTTTCCGTTGATAATGCATAACTCGACAATATTAATACGAATTTTTCTTATTCACGGCGGCATAGGTATCGAGATACTTGCGCGCAGCAATTCTGTAATGATCTTTATGAAGGAAATATATTAGGTATATTGTCCACAAAAAAGAACTCATATGACTTTCTTATTACTGATTTTCCTTATCAGTTGTAAATAAATTTTCAATGCTATTGATTCCAACGTTCACGCAGTTAACATATTACGTAAAGGGGGAAAATGTATAGATAATTTCATCAGTTTAATCATCGCCTCCGTGGCGCAATTGGCTAGCGCGTTCGGCTGTTAACCGAAAGGTTGGTGGTTCGAGCCCACCCGGGGGCGTAACGACCTTTTTATATTTTCTAAAAAAACAAAATAAATATTTAAAAAAAAGACATATTTCTTTCTGTACATGTAACAACTGTCGCAATTCACCTCATAATAGCTATTTTTATAGAAAATATTAAAAAAGCATTCGCCCACGCGACTCCAATTATCGGTAGTGATAGTGGATTTGAAAATTTGCATGGCCCCGACATGCTGTCTCCCAAAAATATGAAATTTATACTTTGTTCGTGAGTTTTGTTTGTGAGTTCATTGCCTGGATTTAGTATACAGATTGAAAACATTATCAGTAGTTTTTCAATGCTACTAGAACGAGGTCTTACGCGACCCTGCCTGCCAACAGTTCCACAATATATAGCAAGTAACTGAACCCGTCATACGTTGCAATGCCATGTAAAGGAAAATTAAAAAATAAAATAACATGAATAAAATAACATCAAGGCATAGTGCAATGTTTTTTTTTTCTATATAGATTTTTAGGGCCAAAAACCCTGGCATCCTCAGAACAGCCCATCAAAGTTTCGTCAAAATTTGATCAATGGTTTAGGAACGGATAGGGGACTAACATACAAACATAGATTTTTTATTCATATAGATATAAAATGCGGTAATATTAGGCTTGAAATTACGAAACTATTAAAGGCAAAAAAAAAACAATTGTAGAATGAATTAGGTTTATTAAATTAAAGTTATGATCTTTATTGTTAATGGGTAGTGACCGAAGAATTGCTAGTCTAATTCCTGCTTCTTAGTTCAGCTACCATTTAATACCCACGGATCTGCTCGGTTGTCTGAGTGGGCGGAGAGGTGAACACTGACGTGGCGCGTCCTAGGGTGGTGGATAGAGGAACGCCCCGGCTAAGTGGAGCCGGGGTAGGGCGAAGGCCCCGTGAACCAAACACCGGGGGGATCGGGGGTGGTGAGGTGAGCCCGTGACTCTGGTTGCGGGTAACCCGATCCAGCGTGCCCACTCGTGGGCTCGCACAAGAGGCGAGCCTAAGCTCAGTACCGTCCTTATGAGGACAGGGAAAGGCGAGGGTGAGCCTCATCGGACGGCGGGCACAAGCCCGGGCCGGGGTGGCGCGACCCACTAGGTGGGTTGCGGTCGCCGGACGGGACGTGGGTGAGTGCGACCTCACTACGCCTCTGCTTGCAGAGGGACATGATGGCGTGCAATCCTACGTCCTGCGCGAAATCCCAGTGGCTCGCCACGGCTGGGACCGCGGGCCCCTGTCTTTATTACGACAGGGACTAAGAGGGTTATTGGCCCTCTACTCAAGGCTACACCAGTGGGGGAGGGTGGGGAATTGTTTTCAAGCAACTTCCAACCTGCATAACCGCCATGTGGTATGATTTTTCTCCAGCGGTATTTCCAAATTATTATGACAAAAAATATTTATTTCGTTATATTATCTATCCCTACACAATAATAATAATCAAATCTAGGTATACTTTAAACACAAACAATTTACGGCATTAAAATGTCAAATGAATTCTCGCTGATCAAAATATTCATCTTGATTTTTAATAGAGAGAGAGATTCAAATAAAATAATTTTGGAACCAATTACATTGGAATTTCCAAACCTAAGCGCATTCATCGCAATTACAGGAAAGTCTAATAGCTCGATAAATCAAAGAATACTTCGCTGTAATTTTATGTTTCCCACACTATTATAGTTGTTACAGTATTTAAAAAAGGGCATTAAAAAGATATACAAAGCTTTTAGGCACCACCATCAAGCCATTTATCATGGGCATCCGTCACGAGGTTATTCAGAGAGGTTTTTGGGCCCTATGTTTTAAATATAATTTATACGCCAGACGGGTTTAAAATGATAAACGATGTTTGATATTGTTACTAAGTTAAATTTATATCAAAATATAAACGATTTTAAAATTTTACACTGAAAAATTGTGTTGTTTGTACAAAACATTGAGTCTGTGGGATATAGAATATCGAAAAGTGGTTTTCTGTTTAATTCGTTCTCCTTGATAAAACCAATTTTTGTTAGATTAAAAAAATCCAAATTCCCCAAAAGTAAGAACAATCCACGTTGTAAAAGTATATTTTGTTTCGATAAAATGACAGAAAATAAATTGCGATACAATATTGGATAAACATTTGTACGAAGACCTTTAACACCCTTGATATTATGACACGATAAATAGAAAAGGGCTATTCAGACGAATAGGTTACCCACGCATCAAGTTAATTCGTATTTTCCTAATTAATATATTTAATTTTTGATAAATATAAAACCACCTTAAATTTATAGCCGAGTCATAAAAATGACAAAAATATCTAGTATTAAGAAGCAACCACAACTTCATTAGAATTTCAACAAATATAGCGTCCAAAATGGCTATCAAGTAATTAATACGCAACGCTCCTGACGGACCGTCGGAAGAATGTAAATATTGCTTTCTTTTTCTAGCAATAGCCGAAGGAAAGAGCGAGGTGTACTCACTAATTGGACCACCCGTCAGTACGATCCCTAATTAACAAAATGTAATTTGGTTTGAAGATGGGATTTTATTAGTGGACTATTAAGTTGTACTAAGTATGTTGAACAAATATGTGTCTTTCGAAATTAAGTTATTATAATTTGTTAAGAGGCTGTTTCCTTCGTTTTTTTTTTTATTTGTTTTTATGGGATACCATACCAGTCCGATAGTAATCACCGGCTGTGTTATTATCAATACGGAGATTTTCTTGTAAATATCTTCGAAATGGCTTACAACTCCTCTTGTATTCTTACAGAGAAATAAACATTTAGTAAAGAGACGAGCCCAACAGGAGCCAGACGAGCTAAAGCAATACTGAAGTAGAAGATAGAAAGAAAAATAAAACCAAATACAGTTTTGCTTCTTTCGGATAAATTTTCGG
>DWLR01005597.1:0-10811 GCA_018246295.1 Papilio alexanor hazarajatica
ATATATATATATATATATATGTGTGTGTGTGTGTGTGTGTGTGTGTGTGTGCGTGTGCGCGTGTGTGTTATTTAAAATTCTACAGCTACTTGGTGTTAGCTATGTGATTTATTTTATATTAATTTATAATTTTTAAAATTAGTTTATTAAGCACATACAATGCTATAGCACATACAATGCTATATGTATTAATAATTAAGATGCAACAGGTACATTGCGCAAAGCTTGTAGAGGCATTACTAGTTAAGATTTATTAAAAATGGTCAGACCAATTAAACATGGTGATGTGTTATTATGTCAAACTTTTATTTCTAATAAGTTCAAATTGATATAAGGAAACAAAAAAATACAATAGTAGGGGATACGTGTTTAACTATCGTAGCAATGATGTGTGGTAATTTAATTTCGATATTACGGGAGAAAGTAATAGTAATCTTTTCTGTAACAGTATGTTCTAGTAATCTATTCATAAGCTTACAATAAAAAAATGAATCTAAACATTTCATTTCAAAGTAGCTATACTAAAAGATTAAGTAATTATTTTAAAATAATCAACCCGCGTAAACATTGTCGATTCTATTCCATGTGAAGGTTCGAGGGATCTGTTTTGACTTTCTATTTGCAGGATCAGGACCCTATACCTTCGAATGTGTATTTTATAATTTCAATGTTTTCACTTTAAATATAAGTCGTGTGGTAGTGTTCGACTATGAAATCTGATCATGAATTAATTCGGAAGACTGTTGCGTATTTAATGTGTATTGTTCTTATAATGTGTTGTTTAATGTAAGGAGTACTTTAACTCATAATGTCTCAAAGTAAGATGTATTTATATGTAATACAAATCTTCGAAGACTATTATAACTATTGTCTGTAACTTCAAAATCGTAATTAAATCATGTTTTGAACGAATGAAAGCGTATTTTATACCCTTTTGAAATGCTACGAGATCTTCTAAAGTGACCCCCTCCCCAAGCTTTAGAAATTAGCCATGTACCACCAATTATTAAAAAAAAACAGCGATGTGTTTTTAATTTACAAAAAAAATAAACGGAATGAGTGCACAGATAACTTTAACAGTGGTAGAGTCCGCAACAACATCTGTTGCACGAATGGTGAAATACCACGACCTCACAGAATACAGGCGTGAATTAGAAGTATTCTGCGTTTCATCTAAGGAGTGAGGTGCTAGAGGCTTAATTTTAGTCCTCGTCCCCTTCCCACTATTTTCTAATAAGGAAAGGGTGGGAAGGGAAAGGGGATTTGCCGGGCAGGGGATGAATAGGAGGAAGAAATGTGTTTTTCTGCCCATCCGTTCTTGTGTCTATTAAAGGTAGGGCACATCTACAACTGGCAAATGCTTGTTGCAGATGTCCATGGGTAGCGGTCGCTTAGGTGACAACTTGCTCGTTTGCCGCCTTGTAAAAAAAATGATAAAAATAAACAAATAAAAGTAGTCATAATTACTTTTTAATTGCAACATTATTACAGAAAATCCCTTTTTCTCTTTTTTTAATTCTGCTATACTAGTTCGATATGTACCACGAAAATATAAAGTATTAACGCTTCAGTATTAAATAAAAATGATTAATCACTAACCGTCTAGGGATGTGGTACAATCACGATAGAAGAAATTTATATATATATATATATTAAGAAAATGATCGATCAGAATTAACATCATCCTAATGGTTCTTTTACATTAGCTTAAAACTACTTTTGGATATAAGCGGATCATTTTATTTCGACCATTAGGTCGATTTTCAATATGAAAACAACTCGTATGAAATTCTATAAGTAGAAAATAAGTGCTTGCTTTTTGTCTTATCTTACCAAATAAATTAATGTAGAGGTGGTACTATAGACTTCAGGTATAGTTCGAGTATAATATACGAGTGAAAATGTCGAGCGCTCCACCACAAAACTGGGCCATTAGATCGGTGACAAACTAAACAGAGAGAGGTTGTGCCAAAACCGCGCCTAAGAGAAATCCGTAATCTGCTGAGCATGAGTGAAAAATTATTTTTTGTGACCCTTCCTAACGATGGTTTTATCTGTTATAGGACCGTAGTGAGATATGCTTTTTTCTACGATAAATTCATTTCGTAAAATACTTTATATTTAAATAACAAAAAGATGTAGTTTTTAGGTACAAACGCTTAAGCAAAAAAATGTAGTAAAGAATTTTGAAAATGAAACAAATTATTATTTTTCATCAATGTTATAACCCTCTAGCTTCCAAACTAAGGAATAGACTAGTTGGGTTTAATTTTCATAATTTCTTTAATTTGCTCACTTTAGCGTAATTTTTTTTTTTGACTCTCCCTATAAATTATCTTTCAACTTTTTTTGAACAAAAATAAAACCTACTTCTTATTTGTATAATTTTCCCCTTTACAGGGATGAGAAATGAAATTATCTAAATGTACGCGGAATCAAATTACAAGCAAAATTACCTATGAAAATAAGAAACAAACGCATGCAAAGCCACGGGCAACTAGTCTTAATTGCAAGTTATTTGTAGCCACTAGGGCTTAAGTACAATACGTACTAACATGTCAATTTTTGGTATATGTTCAGGGAACCCAACGATCAGTGACTTTAAAATAAATATATAGGACTTTAAAATAATAAATAAGATCGACTTGCGATGTTATGCCATAGCTATGACATGCTTATCCAACAAAAGAAACAATTTTGAAATCGGTTCATAAATAACAATTCTGCGATAAGAAACGTATAATAATATACAAGCGAATTACCCCATGCCCACGGCTACTTGAAAAGTTGATTCCAGACCAGCCTAATACAACTCATATCAATCTTCAATCAACAGAAATAAAATAAATAAAAACTACTCGATTTTTTCAAAATTAGCATTAAATCTAAAGCGATCCGAGAGTGCTTTCCTTGTGCTCCAATCCAGGCTTTCCATTAGGTCAAGTCTTTCCGATTGTGAGCAACATTTGGGGCTTCATTTTTTACCTCAATGCAATTGTTTTTTTTTTTTTTTTTAATTTTTTCCTACATTATTTTGATGTATATCTCACGGTAGAGCCTATGTAATCCATAGATTACATAGGCTCTACCGTGAGATATACATCAAAATAATGTAGGAAAAAATTAAAAAAAAAAAAAAACAATTATTTACATATTATTTATGAATACTACACTTTATAGCATTGAAAGATGTTTCTCGTATGTAGGAACCGTGAAAGAAAACTCTTATAAATTGTACAAAATTATTTATTACCATTAGACAACAATAAACATCAGACTTCATTTATTACTTAGAATTACAGGTACTTTGGTACGTGGTACTAACAAATATTTTGTTCACCGTTTTATCTACGCTTATTTTGTAGTGGGCTGTAAGACTATAAGTTATTGAGTCCAACAATGATGATTTACACAACTAACATTTTTATGTCAAATACCATATTACATAAAAGAAGCAATTCTTATGTATATAACGCGAATGGTCACAAAAAATATTATTAATTAATAATATTATTGTGCCCCATATTTTGATAAGTATTTACTTTGTCCATTGTTGTTATCAATTAATAAAACCAACTTACTGCTATGCCATAATTGGTAGACGACGTTATGAAAAACGTAGCCAGTAGCATGGAAGTGAGCGTGAGATAAACGGGGAACAACTTCCTACATAAAAAATTAAACAATATCAAAATAATATTATTAGAAGTGTTCGTTGGGTAAAATGGCCGGTAACAATTGACCATAATTAAACACTTAGACTCCGGTGTTGCGGTTCTATATTTATTCTATAATAACAATCAATATCTAAAAGAATAATTTTAGACCACGTTCAATAACTGCAGCGGCCGGTAACAGAGCTATCACACAAAAAGAAAAGGTTGAATTGTTCACGAGTTCACAATGCAATATGGCGGGCAGTGTTGCCAACTCCCGCGCCGACGCACTAGGGATCCGCCGCAACAAGAAGTAAACGAAACTGAGCATACTTTATCAGCTTCTTGAATGATCACGAGGCTTTGGTGGAAGAAGCAACTCCAGCTATCAGTAAACTTTTATTCCTGGGTGTGCCGTGCCAGGGATGACTTCAAAGGTGATTGTACACAAAAGAATCCTGTATCGAATGTCTTAACATTTGTTTTGTCTTCAGCCGGAATTACATTTTTCTTCTGTGATTTCTTTGCATCTGTAAATATACATTTGAGAAAATCTCTTTTGATAATGTATGGACATTTATAATTATTATTATTACTATTATTAGAGGTGTCATATATGTGTACCAAATATGCCAGTAACTTTGCACCGATGTGCATAGTTACTGGCATATTTGGTACAAAAACAGGAAGGACACACAGAACAAAGTTCAATAGGGCGATGTTTCTCGGTCGTGGTCAGACTGAGGTACCATTTGTTGCCACCAACATTAAATTCAAAGAAGCATAAGGTTTTTTTTTATAGAATAAGGAAAGAATAATATATAGAATAAGGAATAACGTTTGCCGAAAACGAGCAGCGTGTCGCCTAACATTAAGTAAACCGACCCCCATGGACATCCGCAACACCAGAGGAAGTGCTGATGCGTTTCCGGCCTTTAAGGAGAAAGTATTCTCTCTCTAATTGTATACATCCTGAGAAGGTAAAGAAATCTTAGTAACTAGTGGATAAAGGGGAATAATATTGTTGGGTCATTTTTTACATATTTGACATGTCGTTGCTAGATGTAGGAGATACAACACCTTCCACTGAGAGAGAACTTCTGTACAAGGAATCTTTGGATGGCATATCGTCTTACTTGAAATTAAAAAGCTTAAGGCAGCAGATTTCACTCAACCTGTTGAAGAGACTTTCTTTTTTGACATTTTTTGATGTTTTTTTCTTTTCATTCACATTTTCCTGGATCTCCTCCACCCAGTTACAAGCTTGTAGTTGTTCTAATTTTTGAAACATAGATTTACGTCTTCGACCTGCGCCAATGAACAATTACTTTAAGAATTATATCTATATAACAACTAACAACTATAACATATGTTGCAGAATGGGGCGGCTCGACTGGTGAAATACCACAACCTCACAAAAAACTAAACACAGTATCCTTAGTGTACGTAGTCCACTACAAAGAGTTAGCTACCTGCGTGTAGACCATGTCCCAGAAGCCGTGCAGATCTTGCGCAGTGACGCGCGCGGGGCCAGGCTCGCAGCGCTCACACGCATCTACCAGCGAGCGGAACTGGGCTAGTTTGCTCGACACCAGCAGCCGCGCCTGCCCCGTCGCCGCCAGCACCAGCTCCTACAGTACCATTGGCGTCTCAATAAATTAACCGACAATTTTACTGGGAATTTATCTCCAACAGAACAATGAGAAAACAGAAAACAATGAAGATGCGAAACAAAGGCGCAGCACAAGCTGCCTTGTGCCTGATTAGTAACAGTTTCCATAAAACACTAGTAAGCTCGTCAGCAATGTGACTATTTGAGTATGGATTTGAGTGTTTTCAAATTTTTTAACATAATACAACTTACTAAGGGTCAAAATTTATACAACTCATGGTCCTTTATAAACAAAGCAAATAGTTTTTAAAAACTATTTGCTTCCTTTTATTCCATTATTTTATCTTACCTTTTGCATTATTCCATTTTTGTTTAAAAGAAGTACTAGAATTAGAAAAAAAAACATAAATACCTGCACCATCTCATTTCCTCCCACAATTCACACAACTTGATAATATGTTCCACCTCTGATTCTAACTGCGATCTGAATTTGGAACTTGTACTATCAAAATTATGTAGATCCTTCTCCAGGAGATCTAGAATGTAGTAAAAACAACAATCATGCATTTGACTTGCCGAAACATTAGTATTAAAACAAGATGTGATTTCTGTCAATGTATCATACTACTTTCACCACTTCCTGTGCCATGTTGCACATTAAATGTTCAATACATTATTATATTACATTAATATTCCATAAAGAAGTTTCAAAACTACTTTATTCATAATACATTCGATATTCAATTAATTCAATACACTTACAGACCACTGAGATCACATGCTTTTATCTTGCAATAGTGCAAAAAAGCAGTGCATGATTATCATCGTTCATCACATCATCAAATTAGCTGTGGCGGATAATACAAACCTAATGACACCTCACTTTTCAATAACAGTCGAGCTGTTTAGGCTACAGGTCACGATGAATAGGATATATGTACAATACTCATATATACATAAGCAATTTCTATTACATAAATAAATATACCATTTATTCTTTCATCTTCCAATTGTTTCCTTGTACTAACTTGTTCTCTGCCATGTGTGCCCTCGGAAACTGTTTGCACATTCTCCACACATTCCCTCAAATCTGAAGATGAAGGCTTTTTAGAACCCAGAGTCTTAGCTGCTAATGGCTTCTTTAAATTGGACTCACTTATTGACAAATGGTTCCCACAAATTTCAAAACAGGTTTAAACTTATCATTTATTGGTGCGAAGGATTTTTCATTATCATCTTTACTGGAGAGATTATCCACTCTCCGTGCTTTTGCTCGGGAGCGTGTTACTGGGCCAGTTGTAGTCACTTTTGCTTTCAGTTTAGGAACAGGAGGTGGTAAGATGTAATTTAATGGAACTGAGACAATCCCAGTGACAAATGGTTTTATTTTCTTAGCTCTTTCTTTTTCTTTTCTAATTTCTTTCTCTGCTTTCCACCTCAGCAACTGCATTTTTTTTTTAACTTTCTTAGACTTGTTCAGATTTGTTATTGGGCACTTCTAGTTGGGTAAAATTTTAATATGAATCAAAAGTAGAGAACTGTCAGCTTTTTCTTTGATTATTTACTATTTCTTTTCTTTTTCATACCTAAAATCTGAAAAACATAAATCTTAGTAAAAAGTCTGTTCAGACAGTTTTCAACAAACAATTATTATTTTAATGTAGATGATAATTTATTTTTATCCATTATAGCAAGTATACCTACCCTTGCCTAGAAGAACTTAATAGCAATTAGATTAGTATTATATCAAAGAAACCTTTCTTTGCTATGATACTAATCTAATCTAAGCCCCTTATCACCTGATAAGGGGCAGTTTTACTTTCAGTCTAATGTGCATTGCCTCTCATTTTTTGATACATTCAAACAATGACAATTACTTGTATTATCAAAATTACCAGGTAAAAAAAGCCTTCTCCAAGGCTTTGTTTATACTATCATTAAAATGTATCTTAGCTGTAGGTTACAAAGGACTCAAGAAAAATTGCGCGTAGTGCCAATTAGAAGATGCCTATAAAACGTGGTCAAACAAAAATATTAAGAATAAAAATATTTGAATACATTACGTACCACGTTCGAGACGCTAAATATATGCAGGCTTATGTCTGCGATTTAGCGATTCCACAACATTCGCTTCTTCAATAGATTCAGTAAATCAAAACTGGCGTCTGAAAATTAATTTAGGATACAACTACTGATTTGATTTGTCTTAATTGAGTAATTTTACACATTGAAATAACTTACTCATAATTAAAAATTAACAAATTGGAGAATTGATTTATATTGGCAACAGCAATCACACAACGCAACTTAAACTAAGAACGAAGTAAAATCAAAACTAATTTAAAATCAAACAGAATCGCAGACCGCAACGGCTTATGATTGTTTCATGGATGAGTTTTGTTTGTTTCAATGGCGGACAATGTCAATGGGTTGCCATGCCAATGTCAGTGTCGTACCAGAGACAAATTAATTAATTTTTAACTATTGTAAGTTCCATAGACTTGACAAGCCACTAGGTACATCATAAAATATATAATCATCGGTATTAATTTATTAAATGAGACAAGAAATTAAAAACATTCAAATTAATTAAAAATTAAATTATAATAATCTAATACAATTTATTACTTATACAGCTGCACTTCTTCAACTGCACGAATGAACGAACGGAAAACGAAAAACAGACATGAAGTTGATGTATTTCCGCGTTTTGTTTGAGTGAGTTTGAGTGCGGTGCCGTAGGCCAAAATCCCCCCTTCCCCTTAATTAGTAGCATGACAGTGGGATTTAAAGAAAATAAATTATACCTCATGGGGTACAAAAACCTTCGGTTTTGGAGGATCCCCCTCCGGGTGTTTGCGCTACGACTCCCTCTTGGTATCTAAGCGCAGACGCTGACGGGCTGCTATGCGTATTCTGGGTAGGGCAAAATTCTGTTTGTTACTGTAGGTCGGGGCAAACGAAGCATACGTCTCTCAGCATCCGTATCACGCTTGCTGTGGATTTCTGCAACATCAGGAGACTCCACTTCAACCTGGAAGCTGTCCTGTACTATCTCTAGACAAGCCGGCCTTCTTAGAGGTTGTAGCACCGATTCTGAAACAATATCAAAGATTAAACAAAATTAAAATATTAATTAATATAACATGTTCATGTTTCTCCTTCTGCGAGTGGAGCGTCGCCTTTGTTCGGCGCGCGAGTAGCGACACCGCCGCCGCCCGGCAACAATCAGTTGGACCTCGGTCGACGACGCGAGCACACGCAACATAGGCACTGAAACGGTTAATTCCCGCGCGCTAATGTCATACAATGTGAACTTTTATACCTTAACTGAAGAGTTTAGCAACTCTTGTTATTTCTCTTCGTGTACATTACATCTATTCTGACTACTTTTGTGCCGTTTCATTTTAGTGTTTATAAACAATTAATTCATTTTAGGGGTACACGTCACCCATAAGCTGGTGACCCTTTCTATAAGGTACTTAGAGGAGCAACAGGTGTTTAGCCATCAGTACGGTTTCCGTCAGCGTCGCTCATCTGGTGATCTTCTAGGGTACCTTACTCATCGTTGGGCAGACGCAATCGAGGGCAAGGGGGAGGCATTGGCAGTTAGTTTGGTTGTAGGCAAGGCCTTTGATCGGGTGTGGCACAAAGCGCTTCTTTGGAAGCTACCTTCCTACGAGCTGTCCGAGAAATTGTGCGACTAGATATAGAAATGTTCTGGAGGGTCGTAGCATCAAGGTCATTGTCCACGGTGCATGCTCAGATCCGAAACCTATAAACGCTGGTGTAGCATAGGACTAAGTACTGTCGCCCACCCTGTTTCTTCCGAATATCAATGACATGCTGCAAATTAGCAGCATTCATTGCTCTGCAGACAATAGCACCGGTGACGCGTTGTACTTGATCCACGCTAATAGTTCTCAGGCCGCCACCAATGAGAGCCGGAATTAACTTGTGGTGACTAGTGTCGACAAAGTCTTGTCCAATTCAACCCCAAAAAGATACAGATTTGCGCGTTTACCGCTTAGAAAGAACCCTTCGTCGGAAATCTTCACTTCGAGAGCCCCTGGTTGCGTCAGCCAGTATTAGTATTATTGGCATTGACATATCGAGTGACCTTCATGTTGAAGGGGCAAGTGACGGTTGTGCAAGTGGTCAAGCTGGATCTCTTTTCGAACCGGCTGCCAACCTCATCAAGTCCCTGATATCGCGCTGTGAACAACCCCTGCCCCCCTATATCTCCCCAGTAATCCTAACGCTTGAATTTTTGTGAGCAGGGCGTTCCCAAAGGTGCGGGCTCCATGGAGGGTGGGAAGCTGGGGGGATGAACTTTAACGCAAGACTTTGGACAATTCAAGGCCAAACAAAACCACCACAACAGCGACTGGAACATTCCTCGCCCCCAACAAATCCGCAAGTGCGGGGCAACCTGCATCAGCGAACCCGAGCAATATAGCTCAACTAATACAAATGACGGGAAGGCCTCGGCTGTACCGTCATTAGTTAAGACAACCACGGCAGGTGTGCGAAGGAGTGGAGCTGAACCGACTATGTCAGTTAATGCGCTGCCCTCGCCAACACGCAGGGTGGACGACGACCTCTCAAGCGCATGGCAGGTGATCTGCAGGAAAGCCAAGGGCTTGGTATCGAAACCGGTTACCGATCAGACCCAAAGAAATTCTGGCGAGGCGCCGGCGATGCGAAAGAAAAAGAAAAAGACGTCCCACTAAGAAGCAACGTCTTGATGCAGCGCGTGAAAAAACGCGAAGAGCTCAAGTACCTGGGGTTGCAGAACATCCTAATTTGGCATCGGCCTAAGCTGGCACCAGTGATCACCAGGCAACTGGATCAGGTCGTAGACCCCCAGAGCCGATCGCGGGTTCCCGTCAGGGTTCGGGGTCGGAGAAGGGAGAGGCGGATGTGCGACCTGGGAAGGATGCTCGGGCTACGAAACGTACATTAAATACCTCGTCATCACTACGGGGCGATTACAAGAAATTGAAGAATCTGTCGTGTCCTGTGGTAACGAAACCCAGCGACAGGTATTGTTCCAAACAATTCTTCGAAACACTCCCCATAGTACAGACGGTAGAAAATGCAGAGACGAGACGTCACTCTGCAATGTCAGAGGATCAAGGCGATCAGTAAGAACTCGGTCGTTCTTTGATAAAAAATATTTAGAAAAATAAGAACAAAAAAAAAATGAAAGCAAGTTACAAGTTTAAGTTTACACCGTAATACAAAAGAATCATTGCGATGGCGGGGTTAGTGTTTTGTTACTTATTTAACCAAAAGGCAATTAATATTTGAGACATATAGAAGTAAACCAGACTTGAAGGCGTATAGGTCCTCAAGTGCGGCCAGTACAGGGTTAGAGCTGCGAGAGTGGAATGTGCTCTTCCGCCGTCAAAATGGTTTGTATGTGTTGCAGTTGTTGTCAGTGTCCAGGAGCTACGGGCAGCGTGGAGCAGGGCAGGCTGCCGCTGATCTGCCTGGTGCCGCGCGACGGCGGCGCGCGCCCCGGCCCCGCAACCCCCGCC
>DWLR01005598.1:0-10809 GCA_018246295.1 Papilio alexanor hazarajatica
AAAAATAAAATATTATTATTTAAATCTTTGCATTTTTTAATATTGATTCCAAGAATTTTTTGATTCACCCTCGTATGATAACTACCATCAGATGGTGTTAAAATAACTTTTCTATCGAAATTGCATCATCGGTTTTGGTATGGTCCCCATGTTACCTCGCTACCCCGTCTTACCCCACCTTCCCCTACAACAACGCGGCGGTGAAATCCGTTGCCTAAATGAGCAGCTAACCAGGGAAGTACCAAACTTCACTGACTACACATAAAGTACTGGCATTTTTAGCCTTATGGTTTAGGGTACGGACTACGGTCTACCGACGAGGTATGTATGAGGTCTTGGGTTCGAATCCCGCCCGCCATTCGACTATTGTAATTTTCCATATCCTATCATAAGCATTTAAGCTTACTTGAAATGGTACTAATACTACTACTGTAATGGTAACGATACTACTGCGTTTAGTCTTAACGAAACGCAGTAGTAGAAGGCCTCTGGCTTTCTCCCTTTATCCTCCCATCTCCTATTTTTCCTTTTCTACCCAATTCCCTTGTTTTACGTAAAGACTGGTAACGCGTGACGGTAAATCGTAATTGTTGAAGAAGACAATGATGGTATGGTGACATTAGCCGCCTTTCTTCACAAAAAATTTATAGCAGACCTATGAAGTGTACACTTTAACAGAAAATACATTACAATCTTTTTTTTTATAGAATAAGGGAGGCAAACGAGCAGCGGGATGCCTAACATTAAGTGAACCGACGCCCATGGACATCCGCAACACCAGAGGAACTGCGATGCGTTGCCGGCCTTTAAGGAGGAAGTACACTCTCTTCTTGAAGCCCCCTAAGTCGCATCGGTTTGGAAATACCGCTGGGGGCAGATCATTCCACTTCACAGGTCACACACTTTACTGATCGTAAGAGCTCGGTCGTTGACCATTCGAGTTGCTCTTCGTTGTATGCGGTCAAATGGAAGAAGCTGGTATTGTGGAGCTCCAGTCCAGAGCCTATCCTAGCCAAGTTATTGCAAATTTTTAGAACAGAGTAAGAACTAAAACTAGACACGGCATACCAGATTTTAGATGATCATCACCGTATACGAAAATTCAAAACAGCAGAATCACTTGGTGAGTTCTCTTTGAGGATCTTCTTTTGAAAGTTATAAAATTTCAACGGTGTGTAAAAACCGCTGAAACAGTCAATTCTACAGGGCAGCAAGGGGACTGTGTGAAGAGCGTAAACTATTGGCGTATATGTTGGTAAGACTCAAAACTCCACTCATAATTTTTCAAAGTACGATAATATATCGTCAGATTATCAGTAAGATAATGTTTGACGTAACCTAAGTTTATTTTAAAGTTACGATTAAAGTATTAAGACAGCTGGATTTTTTACTGTTGATACATAAGAGGGCTGTAAGGGTTCTTAAAGGAAAATCAAACACTATTATTAGCTAACTGAATTTTATTTATATAATCCACTATTCTGCGTTAACAATCTAAGTTTTTTTGCTATCATGACTCTCCGTTCCTTGACAATTTGTCGACACTCTTTTGATTCATATAAATACACAGGTCCATAAACGTCAGTGCTAGCAACAGAGAATGCCCCAACATGTCCTTTTGTAACTCCTTTTGTGAACGAAACATCGAGGCTAAACCATCATTAACATATACATGCGAATTGTTCGGACAAATTTTCTTCGCATTCTCCAACAGCATTTCTACTGTCTGGTCCGTTGAGACCCTTTCGTTGCCCACCAACGTTCCATACAATCTGAAAACATAAATTGACGTTTACTCTTTAGCTACAGCGACATCTGTTGTTTTGAATCGCACCTACAATGAGCTACCTACTGCATAGAAATTCCACTAGATGGTGTCACTATACTCTTTCATAAATATACCAAATGAGAATGAGGAACAAACAAATCTTTTTGTCCGACGTCAGTCGGAGGTCTGAAGAGGAGAAAGTAGGCTCTCCTCCTCGTATTCTCCTTTCGAAGACTGTATGGATTTCGCGGGTATGTATGTACGTTCGTTCCATTGTGACCTCCTGTAGCCCAAACGACTTGACCGATTTTGAAGAGCGATGTATCATTCGTTTAGTATTCTTCCCCGGAGTATTGTAAGGAGTCAGTCGGCTTTATTTTTTTAATCAATGATTACTTTTAACGCTATAAATGATTAGGAAATAAAAGAACTAAATTCACGCATTATAAAAATACTATTTGTATAAATAGAGAAGTATATATAATTGCATATAAAGTATAATAAAGGAAAATGAAATGCAAGATAATAATGGCACCTATAGTTTATTCAAATTCAAAATCTAATGTTTGTTAACGAAACAAACATCTCATCTTTTACGCTAAACTTCGTAATTTTGAAAATATATGATTTGAAATAACTTATAGTCTCCCATACTGTGGCAATGGAGCAAAATATAAAATATTTACCTGTAAGGCAGTGTCGATCTCAGAAAATATATCTTCTGGTTAAGTTTACTCATATCCCTTATCTCTGTATGAGACCTGAAACTGCAATATGTATCGAGGTAAAAATAATATTGTTCTGTAACTATTTAGCAATTACATACAACAGCTATTATTACTCAAGAGAGAGATGCCAAGATGAAAACCGAGGTGCCTTTTATTCTTACTGTTTAAATTTGAAATGGAGATATATTTGAGCAGTTCCATCACACACCGATTAACTCCACTTTTGGTAATATCTTAAACTTAAGGGTCAAAGCACTTGGTATAGTCATAACATTTGTATTTATAGTAACTTTCCGGAATAATAAAGATTAACACCATTAAATGGCAATTTTTTTTTGGCCTTCGTAAAATAAGTAATTAATTTCAGAAGCCATTTTGAATAATTACATACTCTAATGTAAATTATTTCAATAACGCAACTCAAATGCACTGGCAAGCGACGAATGATAATGGTTTTTTTTTAGTGCCTTCTTAAATTAGTGCCAGAATTAAAGTAAAATAAATTAGTCAGTCACAGTCTAATTGCCACAGAAGCAAATACATGTCAAATTAATTAGTATTAAGAATAAAGTGTAATTCGGTTTATATTAACTTGTACTGTATACTTCACCAATATTACATGAAATACATATTTTTTTGGCCTTTTCAACATTATAATGTGCCATAATCGCCGCGCTTGGCAGGCGGGTTGGCAATTGCAATATGTTCCACTGTACTAAGCAGAGGACACAACTGTCCATCTTTTGGTGGTCTTTACAACCAGAAACAAGACAAACAGACATTTTCATGCACACAAATGTTACATTATACATTTATAACTTTATCTGTAATAAAAAAAAACTAAAAAATTTAAAGACTGAATTTAACTTTAGTACTGTTTTCAGTTGCCAAATCGATAAAGTAAATCATACATATGAAAATTGTAACATTAGGGTCAATTATTTTTTGGCTATTCTTTCTTATTGATTTTATATACCATTAGATGAAACCTATATCTGTATATATGCATTCTACAGTATATATTTGTTTTTATATTATAAAGGGAATTTTAAAAAACAATGTACATTATTTTATCACATTTCTCAACTTCTTGTTTTATGGAGTTAATCAATTTGTGCTCTGAATGGCTCATTTGAAGAGTGCTGTGGCCTTTGTAAGGACACTTAAAATTGTACCAATCATTATTTTGGAGAGTAAAAGATTGATTACATCTTAATTTCTGTTTCTCTAGTCATTGATGGAAAATCAACAAAGACCTACACACTACAAAAATAACATTGCTAAATAACTATTCTGTACAATAATAGATTTAAAATGTAAACAGTTAAAAACTTTTTGTATTTCAATATCGAATATGGGAAATTTTACAAATAAATCAACATTCTATATGTTGACTAATGTGTAAAATACAATCTTACCTGTTGTTTATGTCAATGTTTTTGGTATTAATAAGTGCAACCATCATGGCAATCATTTGAGCTTTTTGTAAGTTGACCGTGAGTACTTTTGGGTTATTGGGATCGCTGCCTGCTGCTCGTAGACTGGTTGATTCCGCCTTCATTACATAAATGTCAGCTTCTGGCAGCTTTGTTGTTATTTGCCAAGCCTAAGATTATATTATAAATTAACTAAAAATTGTGCTTTATTATCACAGGATATTTTCTTACAATTATTTTTGTGACGCTAAACTTCTGGCCCTACATGAAGAGCTAATATTAAAAATTAAAGGCTGCAAGGAAGTCTATACATGCAGTGAAAATTATACTTTTTTTTATTTATTTACACAATTTTCACCACTAATATAAATTATCGAATTTAATTAACTGGTCATAAAAATAATTGGTTTTATTTTTAATTTAATATTTTATCAGTACAAATAATTATTAAGTATATTTTAATTGTGACCAGAGCAAGTGCAAGAGTACACAGAGATAGATAACCTTTGATTTAGATAAGAGGATGATGAGTGTTGACGTCACGAGTTGAAATTACTTAATCCACGCAAAAACGTCATATACGTAACTTGTATAATATTAAAATTCAGTTTAAAACATTAATTAAAATATGAAAAAATTTAAAACTCAAGACGGTATCGACCAAGAGGGGTCTAGCCATCTAAGGTAGAGAGCATTAAATTGCTATCAAATATAATAATATAATAAAAATGAGCTTTTCAACTTTATATAAATTTTATGACTTTTACAGAATGTCAAATTTGTATCTCAAATAATGGAGAATGAGATAGTAATTGCTATATGATTTCTTCGGTTTAAAATTAACATTAGATAAATGTGCTAAGTAAAACATTGCTAACAACTATATAAATTTGTAATATTTAATTTTAACATTTGATAGCAATTTTCGTAGATATCCATGTTGAAAAAAATGAATACAGCGATAAATAAGACTATCAACTGAAAATTCAAACTTACAATATCAAAAATCTCATTAATCTGAAGCCTCTTGCCTTCAGGATACTCAATGCCATGGTACCTCCACTCCAGCAGTTCATAGTTTGCTCTGTCAATAAGAGCCCAGCAAACAGAGCTCACAGTCACATACACGGACAGAACTGACCTGCAGTTCTTAAAGTAATGTCTATGATAAATGAAAAACATTTTCCCTAAATAAGATTTATGGAGAAGAAAAACCGGCAACTCAATTTATTTTTGTGACTTGATATGTTTAAAGCATGTTTAAAATAAAGTATTGGCTTTTACAATCGATCCAGGATCGGAATACAATAATGGATTGGTCCACGATCCATTATTGTATTCCAAACAATACCTAAAACGCATTATGGAACTCCCTTCCACCCTCCATACGCAAATGTTCCTCGCTCGCTAAATTCAAAGTGTGTGTTAAGGATCACTTTACATCCGCATAAGTTTTTCTTTATTTATATCTACATATATGTATATTATATTTATATAATGTATGCATGTGTATGTATGTGAATATTTGTATGTTTATTTTTATGTATATTAAATGTTATATATTTATGTATTTGTACACATTTACAATATTTATTACACACAAATAACTTTTCACTGTCGCGGGGTAAGCAGTTAGAAAATTCTTGAAGAGTTAAGCTCGCCTGTTTATATAATAATCTTTATATTGTATTTCCTACTTTTTTTGTATACTCTGTACAAAGTTTTAAAATAAAAAAAAAATAAACACCTCTGTCCCTCAAAAATAAAAACAATTTAGTTCAATTTACAAGTGAGTTGGTGCATTTTGTTGGTAAAATGTGTATCAAATAATAATCGTGTAATATGTAGTTAAAAGCATTGCACAATAATTTAAAGAAGTAATTTTTAAGCATGCCACTGTCATGAACAAAATTGACTCAACTTGAATTCAAGTCATAGGAACAGAATATGAGTATATAAGGTAAACAAGATTATTACCTGTCTAACACTTTCCATCAATGTTGGATGTAAGATTTGTCCCTTAATCCTATTCACTACATTCTTCGGTCCATCCAGTATACTCTTATAGAATTTCTTTACAGTTTTTTCTGTAAAACCATCTACATTTTCCAATTCAGATATGTCATTAAGTTTTCCATATTTTTTCATCCATTCAGATAGTTTCCTTATTCTGGATTTAGCAACATCATACCTACAAGAAAATGTTACTACAGTTTTTTTTGCACAATTGAAAGAAACTAAACTATGATTGAAGATTCAATACGAAATGAGTGTTAGGGTTTATGACACTTTTATTTTTATTAAAAGGTATAAAATAGTTGAAGAATCTTTTTTATTCCTAAGTGCCAGATAAATCTAACTGATGTATGTAACTCACATACATCAGTTAGATTTATCTGGCTCTCTGATCATTCGTAAGCACCTGTATACAACAAGGGCTAATTGAATATCTATAACATCTAATGCAGACACCGAAGTTTAGATACAGCGTCTAAACCACTTCGCGCTATGTAACAATTTAATTAAAATTTACGGTACCTAGACAAACTCTCCAAATCACTATTGTTGACAATCTGTAAAATTTTAATTTTTTGGCTATCGGAGTATTTATTTTCCAGTTCTGGGCTTGAGCAACATTTCGTTGACGATACGCTCCGATATGTTTTACAAGATATCTAAAAATACATATATTCAGTATACAATCCATTTGAAATTAATATAATGGATATCCATTTTGAGCAGTAAATATAAAACTAACCAAAAACCTTCTATTCACTGTACTTAACATTATGGAAAGTTTTTATTACATCAACACGTAAATTAATATGAACTTTTCTAAATATAGCGATTTAATGTTATCAAAAAACCTATAACATAATAATAAAAAGGTTTTATTTTAACCTGCTTGCATAAAAAAATGACAATCACTGACAAAGATGACAGTGACAAATGACGATTTATTGACACTCTACCTAGGGATGCGACGATAATGGCTTTTTTACTTGAACATCGATGTACCCGATGACATTGAATACGATGACATATGAGGCAGAAGATTTGACCGGCTTACCGTGTAGCCTAGGATCCATGTAACGACCTATGATATTTCGGCTAGGGCTGTACGAATACTAGCAATTGTAGATTTCTAGACTTGGTTAAACTGAATCTCATAGACTGAAATCGTTTGAAGAATTGAATTATTATCCATCGAAATCTCATAGAATGACCAATATAACAAGGAAGGCAACATAAGGATAACAATACATTAATTATAACAACAACAATAATTATTATACGTTGTACTAAGGTGGACACAATGAACTAAATTATACTTTATGTCATCGTCATCATTCACCAGATTAATTTAATGCATCCAGCATAAGCGTGCAATAAAGTCGCCTGGAATCTACGCCACTCACGTGACCGCCATTCTGGAATCTTTTGGTCCTATCTACCGCCCCTTTTTATGCCAATATGGTTTCCACGTAAGTTGATCATATCGCTTCATAAATTTTTTAAAGTTGAGGTTCTAAATTTAGTCTAGCTGATAAATATTTGTTTTAAATAGCATAAATTCTGCAATTTACAAAATTACACAATCCTAAAATCGACTTTAATCCTACGTTACTGAAAAGCGTGGAACATTTTTTCGGTATATTTTTATAATAATTCTATTTTTAACAAAAAAATTGCAAAAAAACAGTTTATCAAAAACAATCAATTAATCAAAAACACTCCTGGTTTTTATACAAGTCTATTATTTTTATGACTTATTAAACTTACAATGTCCAGTGGAGACACCGACCAGTTTCAAAACTTTAGGAGGTCCTTCATCGGAGTAAGCGTTAATATTTCTACACAAGTGTGTAAATAAATAAAGTAATATTAAGCAATTAATGTATATTTATTTCAGCTATCTCGGAAACGGTTCCAATGACTCGAATCAATTCTAATAATTAGATAAGATTTATATTTTCAAATTTATGTATATAAAATTTAAATTAATCTCAAAAAATGCTCATTTTCGCAAAAAGTACAAATAATACAGCACCGTCTTTTGTCATTGGATGATAAACTACAGGCATATTTAAATTCTGTGAGAAGGCTTTATATGATATTATTCGAATACTAAATAGTTTTCCTGAACAAAACCACGATCTTACAAAAGATAACTCGGTCACTCAGCACAACAAAATAACAATATGAGAGTAAATAACATATACTTAACACATTAATAAAAAAAAATTAAGGAAGCAGGTTACAAACGATCAAGTTCATGTGATTTTAAGTGTGAGAAATCCACCAGTGAGAAATCTAGGATTGCAATTTGGAGGGATGGGGGGTGGTTTGAGTACATTTGGGCTTTACCCTTCTGAAAGTCAGTTTTAGCAAGGCAAAAGCTAAAAAGTATACAATATTTTGTGACACGGCCCGGCGTCGCACGGATTGCAGAACACAATACTCAATATTTTTTCACGTACCGGCCTCTATGGCTTTTTCAAAAACCAACGTAATAATTTTTCAGCCAATTTATAGATAAGCGTATTTCAATTTTTATAAATCTTCATCGTTAATACTCGTTTACTAGTGAAACTTTATAAAAATTGTCAAACAAAAGGGACTTGTTTTATATTATGAACACGTAGTGCCTGCCGGTACACACGGTAACCCCGCGGGCCACGCTGTTTTCGCTGCGACTGTTGATTTTTCGCTTTTAATTACTTTGATGTGTCTTCAATAGTATTTGTCAAAATGATATAGTGTAAAGACAGAAATTTAATGCTCTCGCTTATTAACATATTTATTTGGATAAGGATTTATACTGAATTCGAAGAAATAGCCTCGTAAATAAAGTACCTAATTGTTTAATTTAAAAAAAATATAGTTGCTGTGAATCATCCGTAAGAGATAGATAGGATATGACATCGCGGACTTTTTGTAGACCTATAAAAAAAGAATATCCACCATATATTGTTTTATCTCAAAGGGCATTAGGCAGTTTTCGATGAAAACTTACACAAAACCTTAACAAATTATACACATAAATCTTTCCCATGAATCACTCTGTCTATGAAAAACCGTTCAACATTTTTTGAATGTATCGCGAACATACAGACAGGCACGTTATTTTATGTTATGTAGTGATGCATTATTATAATCTTTATTATTTCGTTCTTATTTTTATAGTTATGCTATGTACGATAACGAAGACTAGACACTATTAAATAATGGTCATTTGAAGGTCATAGTGGAATACACAAACAAAAACAAACCACTAAACATAATCAGTTTATTCATATTTAGAAGAGTCGAATATTGGTTGGATTTAAGAATACGGGCGTGGATCAACCCAAATGTCAACGACCTAACATAAAGCTTATTCATACAGAGCGGTGGTAACTGTGTGGTGGTCAGCTGATGATGTAATTCAGTTTCTTCAGATCCAATAAAACAATACAACATATAAATTTGTACATTACTATCGAGAATTCAGAACTAACATAGCGAAACTCTTAACGTTACATTCCCGACTTATCAATCGATCTTCATAATTAGTGCTCCATGATAGCGGGATACTTCTCACTGTTCGACAAACGTTGTCTAAAATTAGAAACTATTCGTCTTCTCGCGGCACCTAGCCACAGCCATTATTTTTTACCTGGACTATTTTCTTGACAAAGCCAATTTCCTTCACGTTAAATAGCAGAAAATGTTATCACTTTGTCTACGGAGTCCACGTCCACGTCCCTAAAGTTATTTTACAACTTAGGTCAATGTTTCGGGGATCACATAAGGGCTTCAACTTACAACGCTATTTTGGAATTCTGTAACCTCAAAAACTGTACGCTGAAAAAAAGAAAAAAAAACCTCATTTTTAATTTCCTTCTCTCGATAAACTACGAGGAATCAGAGAAACTTCTGGGAAAAGTTATTTAACTCATTTAATTTTCATTTTAATTTCATTAATTTTCATTTAATTTGTTTTACATATAAACTAATATGAATTGTTTTTTTTTCAATTTGTAAATATATAAATTATTTTTAAAAATTTTAAGCGGTACCTCGCGATGCAGGCATAGCCTAGTGCGAGGACCATTTGCAATTCTGTAACTGTTTTTTTTTATTACCATATTAGAAGTTAATTTTTGTTTGTTAATTAGATGTTAATTTTTGCTTTGTTTTTGTTAATTAATTATTTAAAAAAAAATAAAATAAATAAAAATAAAAATGACATAGACGAAGAGATTGAAAATTTAATTATTAATGTGTATTTTAAACTTTAAAAACTAAATTATTTGAACTTTTCAGTGTGGTGCGAAAAATGTTTACTTATTATTACTAAATGCAGAGGATGGAAAGGTTAAAGAACAGGTGTTCGTGTTTGTCTTGTTGACTTCACAGAAGACAAGCGTGACGTAGAGGTATCTTATACTTCTACAATTCGTCTGATGTGTGATGCGGAGGCTCAATACAGTCCTGTTTCCTTTTTCCATCCTTTTCAAATAAGGAAGGAATGAACGGGGAAAGGGATAAGACGTGGCCCTTCCCCACTTAGAAAAACGGCAGGTAAAAATGTTTATGTACTTACCCTATAAAATGTTTTATAAACTTAAAATGTATATCCAAGAAAATTTTGTGTTATGTTCAAATTAAAACAGTTATGCATATACCAAATTCAGTTTTTTTGACGTTTGACATCAACATGTCTTAAATATTTTTAAATTAATTTATTTACATTTTATAAATCATTGTTATTTGATAATGATATACTACATAGGTTGTATGAGAAAAACAAAATCGGTGGTGCATTTGATCAGCAGCAGATCTGCAACTACGCACAGATTGGAATACCCATTGGACCCGAGTCTAATGTTGG
>DWLR01005599.1:0-10809 GCA_018246295.1 Papilio alexanor hazarajatica
GTCACATATATTTTTGAAGTCGATTTTATATCGGCTTCTACTTATTTCACTCCGTAAATTCATACATGGTGTGAAGGAGTGATTGAAGGTGGAAAGGGGTGATCCGGTTACAATATACTGAGAGCAACTCGTTTTTGAGACAGTGGTAAGTCTTTCAGAGAATATTTAAGGTAGAGCATATAATGTAAGTTATCGTACGTAGGTGTTTTGAACCATTTCCGGGTTGCCATAAAATGGCTATATAAAATCAAACAAAATAAAAACTGGACTTTTGTAAGAAGGGATATTTCTAATTTATTAAAAAATAATATTATTTACTCTATGTCAATACAAGTCTATTAGATTTAAAAATAAAACAGTCTTTCTCTTTCTATTTAGTTTTCCTTCAAAAACAATATTTATCTCGGGTATTCTATTAATATATACGGTGTGTATGGATTCCCGAAGTCACGTATTTTCCGATGTTTACAGAAGTTTCCTTAGCAGTCGAGGGCTAAGTGAATGTAAGTGACGACGCGGAGTGCGGGTTGGCGCCGCGCCGGAAGTCGTTGCCGCGTGACGGCCGCCGGAAGTGACGCCGGATCGAGTTCCTTCGTTATGTCGCCCGGACAGCGACTTGACTTCACCGAAGCCTTCTATTCTTTGACTGAAAGAACATGCGTGGATATATGTGTATTGAATATGTATTTTATTAAATATAATTTAAAAAATAAAAAAAAAAAGTGAAAACATTTTTATATAAATTGTGTTTGGCTTGATGGTACAATGCTTACAACATTTTCTATGATGTTAATACCAGTTTTATGAAGTTTTTCCAAACAATATCCAAAAAAACTTCAGTAACAATTGCCTACGTATGACGCCATAAACAAGGGAGGAAAATAAAAAAAGAAAACAATTTTTCCCACAACACTTACACGTGTCTTACGTCTGGCGCGAATTTGGAGCCGGGGGCCGCGGCTGATCCCTCGCAATCTGTCTCGAACAATAAGTCGCTCTCTAACAAAAGCCACCCATTTGAACGAGTCGGAAACTTTTGTAAGTTTAGCTCTTTCTCCGCGGGGTCTTGGCAGCGACCGCGGGCTCACAATGCCCGGAGTAATCGTTAAGGCCAGCCATACTGAAACGCATAACAAAAACAAAACGCACTCAAAGTAATATTACTCAACGTTTTGGCAACGACGGCTAATTTTACGAACTTTAGAATCTTGTCAAGTCTTTTGAGATTCACCAATTTTATTGCTCGAAATGAATTTTGTTCTTTACTTTGTGAAACAATTTAGACTCTTGAGACTATAGAATACAAAGGCAAATGCTTTATATTAATTGTTTAATAGAATATTTTAATTGTGTTCCTTAAAAGTTTAGATGAATTAAGGAATACGTTGCCTTTTTTTGTGTGGTATAAATCATCATCAACGAATGTTATATGTGAACACATTCTCAACTAAATGATTTGTATGTAAATTGCAAATCATTAAATAACAAAAATAATTTTGTCTATGTGTGCAATATACCGCTTGATTGAGTTACTATATACAGCTCTAACCACCCGGCATGCGTTGCAATCTCACCTAAAGTAAAAAAAAATCAAAAAAGTCATAATAATATCAAATGACAATGCAAAAAGTTTCATTAAAATCGACACATTGAAACATTTTTTTATTTATTTACATATAGACTTTTTGCCAGAAATCCTCGCGGGCGACCTTAGAACACCCTACCAAAGTTCCGTCACAATCTAATCCATGGTTTAGGAAAGCATAGAGCACAAACGTACAAACATTTATTTTCATATATATAATAGAAATAATGTAAGTTGGTTTTTGACCGCCATTTCGACTTCCATTGAAGCTGGCTCGTGGCGCCGCGACGTCGCCGTCACGCGCTGCTTCTTCTCTCTGCACCAAGAAACACTAAAACTTACTCGACAACAAAGAAGCTTTATCTTAGTAAACTTTTATTAATTCTTTTACATATTTCTTCGATCATTATTTACTAGTATTTCACTCCTACCAATAAGGCAAAAAATTAACAATTCAGTGTTATCAATGATTATATGCGAAAAAGAAATATGTGTGATGACCATTACAAAAGACGTGGACATTTTCAATTTAATTAATGAACCGCATGTTATACTGATACAAGTTTATATATCCCTAATTCAATTCCCAAAATAATGTTTTAGTACTACGTACTGTCGAAATAGCCACGGACAAACTGTAATGAGATTTTTAGATACTTTCTTTAAACACATTTGTTTTCATACAAATAAAATTTGAAGAATGAAAAGAATATGAAGTCTCTTGCACTTGGCATCGACTACAATTTCACAATATATGTGCTTTTCATGGTGCACGACACCAAGAACAGAAACATTCTCGCATACACTCTGTTGATCCTACCAGCACGAGCTGAACACAGTCCTGAATTGTAGAAGCTCGACTCTGGCTTAGGTTCACAATATGCTACGAAAAGTACCAATATAGATTAAAAGATAATTTCAGTTTGAATTACTTATGAAAGCTATCTCAAAGCGTTAAACATTTATTCTTCTCGTAGAATAGAACGCTTTTTCATCATGTTTTGAACGGATGTCGATTCGCCTACCTCAGCCCTACCAGTGTATTCGGTAATAACAAAATAATATGTTTTGTGAGATGGAATTCATATTTCATAAGCACTGCTACGCATAAGATATTGCTCGGAGAATGGTGTTTTGCCTTTTATTTCATAGTAAAGATAAGGGCGGCAGCCAATAGGAGGGGATAGGATACGCTAACTCGTACGATGTCAGCCTCCTCTAGATTCATCCCCGGCATTTGCGTCACATAATATTTCACGGACGGTACGAGTGAATTTGATATGCATGAAGACAATCGGATTTTATTCCTAAACATATGGGGCAATTTGTTTTATTGCACGTTTCAGTTATTGTTGATACTTACCGCTTAAATTCATGCACCGAATTGTAATAGCGTTATCCTTTTAAAATGTACTAACTTATTCTCGTCGCGCCACATCAAAGTTTTATCGCGAAAAACGATAAAAATTTTCATAGATGCATTAACTCGAAACTCCATCACAAGCGCTGTAAAGTTTATTAAACGCTATTACTAATTCAATAGTTCATCTGTAAGTGTTATGATGCCTATAAAAAACTCATTTGCGCTTCGCTTTAATGGCCACTGCCCCGACACGCCGTGAACTGCAATATAGCACCGGATTATTATCAACTTTAAATTAAATACCATAATTCTTCTTAATGCCGTCATTAGGTACACGTCTCCCACAACAAAAACATTCTTAGAAAATCTGCTCACAAGGCCGTATTAACATAACCACTTTGTTAAATGAAGTCGAGATAATTTGTGGGCGAACTTCGGTCCGTAATACCTCGCAAATTGCCAGATGAGACTGTGTGAGACAACTGTTAGTTTTAATTAAACGGCCTGCTAACAATCACGGGGAGACCTCAGAACGACAAAATTATTCTAATGTTATAAGCCGCCTTGTTTCCCAAACTTATGGGAAACTAATATTATTGGGTAATCTCAAATCGAATGGTTAAACATCTTCATACATATGTAAAACCGATGAAACTGTTTAAAGACATAGGTTAATTGTAAGAGACGTTTAAGTTATCGTCAATAGTAACATTACTTGTGGAGTCGCTGGATTTAATGAAAAGTACAAAGAACAGACGAAATTGCCGGAACAAGATAATCTCCAGTTTCAATTTGAGAGACGACGCGGCCGAGTGCCTTGGGAGAAGTATTTCATTAGATGTAAGGAAGCAATCAGCTCGCCGGTGCGACGGACACCTGTGCCGGGGCAGACGATACTTCGGCGCTCGTTATAAAGCGAACGCTTTAAAATTTGAAACTTAATTATATGAAACCATAAATGTTTGTATCACACGGAATTAATCATAATCAAAAGCTGGAGAATGGGAAAATGGTTTCAAAGTTAACTATGATATCAAGTATTATTTAAACGACTTGCCCAGAACGAAGGTAATGTTTATGATCGTTGAGCTATGTGTATGGGTCCGTCCCGTTTTGTTTTTAAATGAACTATCACTTGTTTAATAATATTATCTCTTAATACATAAGCATCAACTATCCATCAACAGTTTTTTTAGTCACAATTTTTTAGTCTTATACCAATTCGAGAAAATTGACAAACGTGTTAAGGATTACCAAGGTCAAATTTTTTTACTACTACTAAAAATTTTAAAAAAGAAAAAGAGCACTCACTCCCGTCGTTCAGTGGTGTAGTCAAGGTCCTATGGATGAGAAAACAAAAATCAAACCTCTCTTTTCCCTTAACTCTCCCTCTCGTTTATTTCGTATCTTAGTTCTACTTCTTCTGATTGATCTGATGGTCTCATAACATCAAAGCAGTTAACTATTTGATTCCTTTAAAAAAATGATTTCAACAACTGCATATGAACGATGGTCTTCGGGCTCCAGCGTGCAGAATTATTGCCAGCGTAGTTTAGTGAGGCGGGCCGCTTGTCAAACTTTGGTAATTTAACTTCAAAACAGGTTCCTGACGGAACACCGCAAAGATCATTTGTTCTACCGCGTTCGGGAACGCCTACAATAATATAATAAGTAGACTGCAATCAAGAGATAGCAATGAAACATACAAACAACACAAACCACGACATCTTAAACATATTATGCACTTTACTGCTAACGTAACCTTAGATAACTCCCAGTATTACTAAGACAAACGCTTAATAATCCCTATTATTCTATTTTATTTAACTTTTTAATATGTACTACGTGAGTTTAAAAAATGATAACCGAATATAATACATATGCACTTGCAATCCCGTTAAATCCCTTATCGACTTAAGTATTTGATGTATAACCTTATAAGTAAATGACTTAAATAATGGAAAGATTGTCTCTTGTTTCGGCAAGGATTTTTAAATTAACGCAACGGACGTTTCATAGCGCCAAAAAAAGAACGAAAACGACAACCCGAATGAACCCTTTGTTGCAATCCATCCAGTGTGAATTGATAATGGCCGTAGGCTTGCAAATATACTGGGAATTTTTTCACTGTTCGCTATTGAGAGCGAAAAACAAAGTTATACGGTATGCCGTACATTCTTGACACGTATTTTAAATCAAATGTTTTTAGTATAATGTGAACCTTTACCTGCCATATTTGAACCATGGAATATCATTCGAACAAACAGGGAAATGCGGTCACATAAATTTATTTTACGCAGGTCCCCCGCCATCCGTAGAATGGCTAATTAGAACATAAATCTGTCTTAATACAAATCCGTTCTTTTCGCGATGAAATTTCACACGACGTGTGAAACATTCGAATTACTCCGACACACATTACGCAAATTGCGTTCACAAATTTTACGTAAATCAGATGAAACATTTCTATTCATTGTCGCATGTCAGACTTTTTTTATTTAATTTTGAAAAACGTTTTTGTTTTTAGTTTAACGCATATTCTATAAACTTCTTTTCTCTTCCCAATTGCTATTTTTTTCTATATTCGATCACGTCCTTAAGAATTCATGTAAACTAGATACATCTGAAGTGTGACATTTCAATATCTGGATAGTAGTCATGATTATACGCTTCGATCCTCTCAAAACTTAAGTTTAGTCGTGTTTCGTCGCCGTACTGACTTTCAATCTGATTCTTTTGCATCTACTGCTATAAGGTATAACTAAACTTGAGTTTTGAGAGGAAAGAAGAGAAAAGAGAACAGAGGAAAGAAGAGAAGCGTATAATCATGACTACATCCCAGATATTGAAATTTACATTTCAGATATTCACTAATCACTGGTTATAAAATTTATTAATAGATTTATTAGAAGATTTATTGCAGGGCAAGCTATGCCCAGCAGATGTACCCGCCGCATCCTTCTCGTTTATCATTCTTTCTTCTCGGCTCCTAATGGTCGTAGCGCGATGTAAAATACCCTGTAAATTTCCTTAATAATTGATCTGATCAATGCAAAAAGAAAAATAAAATCTGATTAAAATTAATATTAACTTGCTCAAACAAACAAACTCTTCAGCTTTATTATATTTTAGGAAATTTTATTCTGTAATAAAATACCATAAGTAAATACGAAGGGAAACTTACAAATTGATGAGGACAGTTTTTAAAGTCATCCTTTTACTTTTAATATATTTAACTCATTTTTTTATCCATTCACTGGAGTTTGGTGGAAAAGTAATTAAAAAATATTTGATAAAATTTATATTACAACTTGGAACACTATAAGGTAATACTTCGTTATAAAATTTATGACGTCAATAGGTTTAGCGTTCTAAAACTATGTGTGTTTTATATTCTGCGCACATCGGAGCTGTCCTGCGTTATTGCAGCGAGCTGGGATTTATGATGGTGTTCATTTTAAAATAAAGCTATTCTTTCTAAAATATTGTCATCCGCATTAAATATTTCACGTTATGAGTCCCTCAAGCGACATTATTTAAATTCAACGGGATAATCACCATGCACACGACGTTCGTTTTATTCTTAATTCAATATAAAGATTAAGTTACCTTTCTTCCTTTTACTTAAGTCTTGTGTATCGTTTTAAATGTATTTCTTTTAAAATTTACGAAGGTTATCTTAAGTTTTATTTGAAAAACTTAATCACAGCACTATACTAATATAATAAATATAAAGAGTTTGTTTGAACGCATTAACTTCGAAAACTACTGATAAGATTTACAAAATCTTAATACTTTTGTCAGCCCAATAAATAAGAAAGATTATAGGCTACTAGCTGATGCCCGCGACTTCTGTGTAACTGTGTATTAATGTCGATGTATCTAGCCGATGTGGAGCCTGGTAACAAACATTAGTATTAAAATTTAAAATGATTCATTAAAAGGTGTACAGTCCGCAACAACAATATAGCCATAGCTGGTCGTAAAAACTATAGCCAAAACCAATTACAGTATACATATACAGTAAGCTATTACCACCCAAGTAGGGTAGCTTACTATATAGTAGTATATAGTAAGCTACCCTACATAGGTGAGAAAAGGGCTGGGAGATAATGATGAAGATTTGATAAACCTTTCATAAAAGAGTTTCGCAACTTTTAAACGGATTAAGAGATTTTGTGTAAATTACTAGTTTTATAATGTACACGTTATGCCATTTTATTAGATACCCCCCACCTGGGTATATTTGAAAATATTCAATTGTTCATCCCCACTTCCACTCTCCATATTCCCTTGCGTCGGGGGTTAAATATAGATAAAAACAATCTTTGAAGCAGATTGTATATCGTATCAAAATGTCAATTTAGTCAATGCAGAACTGTTTGTGTTTTTGAAGCGTACACAAACCTTAATATTTTTATATACTCGTATAAAGGAGACAATACGCGTCGGTTTCAGTCGAGTAATAAGATGGAAAAATAAAAAATATAGCCTTAATTACAAAAAAGTTTTCTGGGTGAAAAAAAACCATTAAAAACGGTTTTTGTTTGAACTTTTTCGTAATAATCAAACCTTTTCTCTTTATTTTATAACTAAAATAGTTGGACATAATATTATATGATTTCGCGAAGATCTATGGTAGATACTTATATGTTATTTAATATTGCAGAACATTTTTAGTTCTATCATCAATAGTTTCCGCAGCGTATGCGATGAAAGATAATATATGGATAATCTTATTATAGTCTTAGTAAGGATCTAATTTTTTAAGGTAGCAGTCTAATGGTGAAAGAATTTTTGAAATCGATCGTGTAGATTTTGAGTATATTCGTTACATGCATACAAAAATACAAATGTTTCCTCATTATAATATTATTAGTTTATATTAAATATCATGCTACGACTGTGAGGAATCAAGCAGAAAAAAAACGCTAAGTTAAGCGGCATGTGTTGTAAGATCGCGGTGGAAACATAAAATAGGATTTTCATATTAGTTCCGTGTTTATAATAAGATTATGGTTCGACGTGAGGGGCGAAGGTCGATGGGCGGAATGAATTAATGAACGCTATGCTTGCTGTAATATAACCTACCCACGTATTTTCCTGAAATGTATTTAACTTTAGCGATTTGGTAAACGCTCGATCTCCTTCTATTTAAGCTTCTTGCTAAGTTTCACGACAGCGACCTCTACTAATATTCTTAACATAATTATTTAAACGGCGATAACCTAATATTTGAGTGTAAGATTTACGAGTGTTTGTTCGAATTTTGCCACCTTTTAACGTCGATGTTTTTTTTACGGTTGATAAAATTTACATTCATATATCTTCGAAATCTATGAAAGTAGAAGTTTATATGTAGGCAAATTTAATGAATATGTAGGTACAAGTTCAATATTTTAAAAAGACAAACTTTGTCAGACGACCTTTTCAGATAATCATGAGTCAAAACAAATGTAAGACTTTAATGACGTTCGCTTGTTTTGTACAGTACCTATCTTATTTAGTGTCGCCAGGTGTTTTGGTTCCCACAAAGCAATTAACGTATGCGCGAACTGAAGGGTTTCGACAAAAAGGATGGCGAAGAAAAAGTCTAACGTTTTCTTAACCTTTATTTGACTACTGTAAATGGATTCGCACTTTATGTGAGAAAGTGAGACAGGAAATACGTAAACCCGTTGTTTTCGCACAATATTTTACTTTTAATATTCACAGTAAAACAAATATTGTGGGATAGGTTAGGATTAACGCTGCGTGACGTGAATTTCTCTAGGAGCTGGGATACAGCCACCGCGGAGCTAGCGCATGCAGTTCTAAAACTGGGCCATAACTTTACACGCAACATTAACTTGGGCGAAGTCGCGACAGGGCTGCCACAGAATTAGATTTTGGAGTACTCTAGAAACGACTTTATAGAAACAAAATGCAAAGAGTTTTTAAGTTTTTTGTCAAATGTTTTATTTGTTATATTTATTTAAAGCACTTTCCTATGTCAGTGATGGACCCTCTTATTTATTATTTACACTAAAATCGGATTTCATCGTGTTATTTCAAGAAGAAGTATCTTCTTGGAATCACATAAGTCACACATGTATAATAATTATTGTTTTGACGAATTGTCACGGATTTAATAAAATAATTATGAGATAAATGAACTGATTTCAAAAAACTTATATCCATTACTTAATATCATATTGACTAACACTTATTTTATTTTTATAACTTCTGTGATTGGTGCGGCATAAAAAATATTGAAGAAATTTGTTCTTTGGTTAAATGCGCTCTTATACATAACCCTAATACTCTTTAGACTTTAGAAACAATGTCGCAAATAGCGAACCGACGCGGACTGTCCGAGGTGCGGGATAATATAATAAATGGTCGATCATAACTTTTATCGGTCGCCTAACTTGTGCACCAACTTCGATCTTGCACGCATACCGAAGTCACTATTTACTTCATTCTTTGGCTTTGGCGTTTCAATGTTATCCTCAGATAAATCAATTATGTTTAATTAATATGTTTGATTTTATTCAACTACGTGGACTATATATATATATATATTAAAATCATTGTCCATATTTGATTAAAGGTAATAAAAAGTCTCATTCATAAACAATATAGTCACTTTAATTAAAATATAATTTAATCAATATTCCCAACCAAACCAAAATCACCAACTAAAATCTCATATAAGAAACAATGCTTTTACAAGCAGACGTTACTAATCTTCATTTAAGTAATTATTAAGTTAAGTATTATTATTACTACAAAACATTTCTCTTAGCTTGTAAAATCATCAGCAAAAAATATTTATCATCAACTGTTGAAAATATCAAGCTTTTCTCAAACGAAAACATTTTACGAGATGATTTTTAGATAAAACAACTCTTCTAAAATTTACCTTTCAGACTGGATCCCTTGATTAAGTCTCCAAAGTCGAGTTATATAATTACTATAAAGCTAGAATGAGCTGACAAATAATTTGATTTGTTTAAAATCGTAACCTGAATGAGAGTAGTGAATATAACTGTACAGAGGTCTCCCGAAGGGCCATCGTTTAAACTAAGTGCCTATAATTCGCAAGAGTTTACCCTCGCACGCCCCGGGGGAATCCCGCTCCGCCACTTTGAAATATTTCTGACATAGACACGTCTGTATTTACTAAGGTGTACGTATTTGCTGCTTTGATATCTTATTTATATACTAATTTACTAATTGTTTTCATAATATACCGCACAACTAAAAAGAAAGTATCGTACTAAAAACGGCATTCAGTTATTCAATTCAACTAATCAATTATTTATGAATAATACGTAATAATATTGAACAAATATTAACGTTCCAACTATGTCTAATAAGCTTTGCTTAGCATCAGTAACTTATTTTAAAAAAGTCTACTTAACTCCTATACGAGATTAAATGTGTACTGTACCAAAACATGTCAGTCGTAATTATGTGCACAATTAAGCAATGTTTACTTATATTTGATCCAACATCGATTCTGATAAATATAAAAAAAACAGTTTCATCAAACGCAAACAGAAAGAAGTATCAATAAGGCTCATTTCGCTTAAATAAGTTAATATTTAATGAAACGTAAACACGGGCGTGTAAGTCGCATTGCTAACGCCAGAAATGGCGCTAGTGGGGTGATTCGACGGCTCGTTTTATTGGCGTCACTAATGAGTTGCTAATTCAATTTCACGGACACAGTCCATGTCGCGCTGCACGCGCCTCTGTACCGTCTGCCAGGCTCGTCTGGACAGGGCTGTTACATTACCGAAACTAACCTCTTGCATCACACACTAAACAGCAGAATTGAGATCTGCTAGTTTGCCGGTGGTATCATAGCGCACCT
>DWLR01005600.1:0-10808 GCA_018246295.1 Papilio alexanor hazarajatica
ATATATATATATATATAATATCGCGTTTGTTTTATAAACAGCATTGTTCCTCCTACCCGGGTTAAGTTACACCGTCCATAAGCGTCTCTTGTGTCCGCTATACGGAATGATAGCGCAATTGTGCCAATTGAAATACATGACTACTTTGAAATCCATGCCATTTGCATATTCAAGGACAATATTCATCATCGCTTGTTCGCGACTGTACTGGGGACATCCGTACAATCGCGAACAATGACTCTTTACAATGAATTAAAGATCTAGACAGAATAAAAAGTCAGTGATACCGTGAACCTTTCTTATGACATCTGCATATGAACGATATCTCAGAACTTAGTAATATATTACATAGGTTAAGGTACTTTTACATCAAATGAGTCATTTGATTAAAAAAAAGGATAGGTAATGCCAAAATTTGCTTAATAGAAAACAATTCTTCAAAGTTGTTGTCTTTAATATTCAATGTTGTTTTAATGAATTCGTCCATACAACTATTGGTTTTATTTTAATAATTTTTGCACTATTGCGAAGTTGTATTATGAAAAAGTTGAAAAAAAAAGTTGTAGCACTAACAGCTACTCTATTGTAAATTATAACGTGCAAAATATAGTTTGAATGAGAAAGAATCAGTCAAATTAATCAAAATAGGTCAGCCTTAACGGTTTGGACACGTATTAAATAGTAATAATAGGGCAAGAAAATAAAGAGTTTGACGCCAGATTATGCACACACTCGACACAGACACTCGAGTATTTGATGAAAACACCTAAAATATTAATAACAGTAATTTGTGCGTTTGCGATTTTGTTAATAAAATTTTAAGACAATTTTATTCAAGCATTTCAATAAAATGTAATTTATTATTTTACATTGCTTAAATTCAAATCAAGGCAAGTGTCTTGATTTGAATTATTTCATTCTATTGAATTACGTGATAAAAGTAGGTTAACTCTGACGCTGGTGGTTTCACGTGTCATTTTGCTGTTTCATAGCTATAAATTTACTTTTTCGAAGAGTTATACGTTAACAATTTGTTATTCTAAAATGCTGTGTCGACTTGAACACGTCGTTCAGTTATCACAAATACTATCATATGAACGTAATACGAAATCACATTGACGTAAGATATTTATGTCGAACAACTAACTGTACGGTAGTTCAATTTAATTTTACACTTTTAAAAAAAAATCCTGGCTCGTATGATTTTTTAACCGCCTTAAAAAAAAGGTTCTCAATTCGTTTGTATTTTTTTTTTTCATATTTGTTACTGAACTGATTACATTTTTTTTCTTTTCTTTTACATTCGCAAATGAGTCCTATTTAATTTTTAATGTCAATTAACCCTGCATTCTGAAGATATACCGAAAACTAACATATCGGTAGACTTAAGACAAGCCCTGTTGGGGTTTAATGGTTTTGTAATGAGACCATTTGTAATGAGATGTGGCTATAAAAGATTTAAAAATAAATTTAGGTATTGCCCGCGGCATCGCAAGAATTCACTTCTTATTTTCTTGCCAAATTTTTTCCGCTTATTTTATTGTAAAACGTTTTTATTGTCAAAATTATCATGGCAACTGATATTAAACAAATGATAGTGAAGCTTACCTATTTATTATCTCTAAAAAAGGGAAGAATTATAGAAATTTGAAGTCGGTTTTGTTTTTGGTAAAAAATATTGAAAGATAATATTCAATTGAATTTAATGGATAAAAAATTAGCTCAGTGTTAAACGAAAACAACTTTCTACCCAAAACTAAATCTAAAACCAGAAGTTACTACCTACTACTTATTTTTTGAAGCTCGGTCCGCAGCTAGTAGGTATTAAAATGTGCACACAAAAAAATCGAAATAGTACAAGAGTTAATTCCTTACACAATTCTTGGCAGAAGCCCAAACCTCACCTGCAGTTTCATTACACTGACGTAGATCGAGTGCTTCATAATGAAGACTCGATGTTCCATATTCAGGTATCTATAAACATTCTTGACCTTTGTATCAATATAGTCGCATTCCCATTTTGTAGTTCGCTGTAATTAAAATTTAAAAAACATTCTACAAAAATAAATACAAGAATATTAATTTGTTATCTCTCATTTCATGAAATTGGCACACTTCTTCGTCCGAAAATAGGTGCGCCTCCCTTTTTATGCGAATGAATTATCTAGCTGATTTTGAATTGTAATAAAACCGACCGAGCAGGAAGATTCATTAAAAAAATAGCAAGGTAACTTAACGTCCGCGACCTTTCTTGTGTCAATGGCCTCAAGGTAATCACGTTGTAGATAACAACCGTAAAATTTTGTGTTCACGTCTGGTGTTCCACGGAGAAAAACAAATTTGTCATGGCACTACTCTATTCTAAGCATTTAGTTAGGCTTATTGAACGATAAAGAAGTTTTCGAGGTTCCGGAATGCACACTGAAGTTCCCATATGTAATACATATGTATATAAAATCTTGATGGGGCGGTCACTGGATACATGCAATATAGGCTATATGAATCCCCTTTTATAGAGTGAACTCATTTGACACATGAATTTCATAATGGGAAAATTCATTGTTAACAGCTACAGCAACTATTGTTTTATGACTTCTATAATAAAACATCCAGATTTGATACAGAATATTAGAAATTGGCACGCTTCAACAGAATTAATGTATAATATAAAATGCATACATTCATTCATTCATTTTCTTGATAATTAGTTTAGGCTGGAACATGAATTAGAATTATTCAATAAAAAAACACATTTTACTTCAAAGTCTTTAAGGCCAATGTTTAACATTGTTTCTATGTTAAAAGTGTGAT
The DNA here is from genome assembly GCA_018246295.1 of Papilio alexanor hazarajatica. Classification (NCBI taxonomy): domain Eukaryota; kingdom Metazoa; phylum Arthropoda; class Insecta; order Lepidoptera; family Papilionidae; genus Papilio; species Papilio alexanor. The sequence continues at coordinate 2,812 of DWLR01005600.1, forward strand.
ATAATTTATATTTACAAATATCTTTAAGTATTCAAAATTATGAATAATTATATCTTCAAGATTAGAGCTTACTGAGTATATGGGAACATTATTTTGTTAATAAAAAAAGCAATACATTTAAGAAAGCCTCAATTATCAGGCAAAAATTATTATTAAGCCAATCACGATATACAAAATGTTACCAAGTAATCTTAAAACTCAACTAACCGGTTCCGCTATTTGACAAATTAAACCTATCTATATATTATGTTAAAGGGATAACAAAATCAGTTGTTAAAAGGTTTGTTTTACAAGTTTTTATTCTAATAGTGCAATAGATGCAGTATGCGAGGCTATTTTACTAGATAAAATAGAAACAAGTGTATACCAGCCTTTTAAAAACGATCGGCTTCCCTTGCAATCACTGATGGAATCACTCGTTTTTGTCTCTCGTCGCCACGTTGAATGTCATTTGTCTATAAAGTTGTTCCGGTTTTTATTACAGTAAACATTGCAAGCTCTATTTATTAACAAACACATTGTAATCGCTTGATAGAATATCCTGTTTTGCTCTATGAGGAGTAAACATGTAAAAAAGTATAATATACACTATCACTATTGAACGTACAACTGTTTCAGTGATGGAAAAAGAAGTCGATTGATATTCAAGGCCTGTTTTCTTAACTTTAAGCTTCCTAGCGATACTTTTTTAAGCCATTATCTTGTAAACATTACACATCTTGCCTCATTTCGCGGTTGTTGGCTATCGTATTGAAGCCATCAACGGTTGATATTTCTTGTATATTATATTACATTTCATGCAATATTGATTCGTAATGTGAAGTATTTAGATTCATATTCAAATACGTCGCGTAAGGTGGGTAGTTTTGGTGTTTTTATTTATGCTACCTGTGCATTCCCTGGCCTTACCAGTGACGCATTTCTTGACGATTATGGTTAAAATATGAATCATGCTTTAGCTTTTCGAATGTGGTCGGGGAATTTCCACGACTAAAAACCTACAAGCGACGATGATAGGTTTAATACATTTTCTATTTCATTGGGATAATTTTCGAAGCAAATTGTATAATATGTGTTTATAAATGGAAACAGGAAGCCTGCTTGCGTGACATACTATCTACGGTGACAGAAGCTCTGATATTATATGTGCTGTTTTGTCCCATTTTTTTATTTAAATATTTATAAAACTAATTTACAACATATACCGAAGCTAATATTAAACTAAAATAGTAACAAGAGCATATCTTCTTTCGCATCACCACTTAACACCAAGTGGCTTTATAATCACTAATTTCTATTAAAAAAAAAAAATAATGACTCCTCTGGGTCCACTTTTAGTAGAATTATGTCGTTTATATATATGACGTACTAACAGTGAATAATAAACAGTTTAACTTGATATAGGAAATAGTACAAGGAAGTATTTGCAGTTTATTTAGTACATATTGAGGAAAATTAGGAAATATATATGTAAAGCTTTGTATCTATCTAGATACATACATATTTCATATAATTTTCCGCATTACGGCCATAGGTAAAGAAGGAAATGACAGCCTATGCAGTAAAATTTGTATATGTTGAATCGCATCCAATATTTTGCTGCCGATGTTTGGCTAGACATTAGTTTCTGTAAAATTCACGCTTACTTAAAATGATGTGTATTGTAAAACCAATAGCAGTATTGGACTACAGTAAAGTCCAGGACATAAGGAAAAGTAATACATACCGTGCCGACACTACGTAGGTGGGATAAGGACAGGACAGGATGGGATGACTTATAATGATGTATATTGTAGGAAAAAATATTCAAACTTTGATAAGGTCATGTGGACACAACGACTATTACATTCAACTAGCATTTAAGTAATAATCAATAATCGAATATCGACTGACTATGACTATGACACTCCGGGGAAGAATGCGAATATAATGATACATCGGTCCAGTCGGCCGGATATTACCATCCTCTCATTCGGGTAAAGTAAAAATAATAAAATAATAAATTCCGAAAAGATTTTCATGATTCAAAGGTGACTTTGCATCGCACAAAAAACAAATATTTTTATTGTTTTTGGCACGCGCCAAAGACAATTACTAGTAATTGCAAGTGGCAAAACATCTAGACGGCCATTATTGCATTAAGCAATTAATTATATATTAGTATATTTGGCCGATCCATTGTGACCTTCCTACAGGAGGCTACAACTTATAGTAACCACTATAAGTAACAATGGTCTGACTGATTTTGAGAGTGAGGTGTCGTCATTCGTATTCACCTTCGGAGTATCATTTAGTCAGTCGGGTTCCAAAATGATGGCAATCAAAATAATTGGAGTAATTAAAGAATTTATCCTTCTTCATAATATTTAATTAGCGCTTGATCACCATATTTCTTAATGTCAAGGGGCGATATTCACCATTCAGTCTTCTGATTGAAAAGAAACCCTGACGCCGGCAACTTCTTTCACCCTTTACCATACGCACAATGAACGAAGATTCATATCGATTCGAGTCGAGAAACCACGAGAAGGTATACAATTTCGGTTGTTCGTTCATAATTTTTATACAAAAATCGGATGGAATTCATACTCTGTCAAAACGTCCCCATTGTAGAATGGAAACGAAGAATTTGAATCGTATAAATCCTTTCCAGTGTTCGGTTGGTTTTAGTCAGGTTGCATTTTGGGGAGTGTGCACTACACTCCCCAAAATGCAACCTGATTAAAACCTACGTTGCGCCATATTATTATCGCTATTATTGATGTAGTCATGATAATATTTTATCTTATATACAAACGTGTTATCTGAATATTTTTACTGAAGTATTTACTGGTCTTTATATGAAACAAGATAAGATTAAAAGGTCCTGTCACGCCTGTAGCGCTACTTCTACATTCAAGCATCTATATCAATGGTGGGCAAACTTTTTTAATGGGGCTCACAAAGTTTAAGAAATTCTAGAGGAGGGCTAGAATTAATTGTGTTACTTATTTTGTAAATAATTATAGCGGGCCAAATATTATCCATGTCGATGGATCTTCGGCGGGCCGGATTAAATACTTTCGCACGCCGACGTAGGTCCGCGGGCCCTACTTTGCCCATCACTGATCTATATGTATGCATCGACTTCAATATAATATTTTAATACTAAAACTATACGGCAAAAATAGCTCCATTATTGATAACAAAACATCATTATCACTAATACTGATAACAATATGGTTTTATTATTAAAATCTGATTTTACATGAACAATTTAGGTAGCCAATTTAATTATAAGGAAACAAAATTAGAAATACAATTATACACCTATGCAAACAGCAGTACGGTTAACTAAATTGTTTACATTGTACCTTCATTGTTAACTAAGTTCCTAGTCCGCTATAAAATTTCAAATGTTCAATGATTCTGTTAATGAGACTGTAAACAATATCCAGGCATAAAAAAACTGTTTCTTTCGATAGATGTAATTCTGAGAAATTGTGTGAATTCTGTGATAAATCACTAAGATAAACTACAACTTCCTCTTAAATTTTTGAAAATCCATGAAGATTAAAAAAGTAAATAATGGATTTGATTAACTATTGTGGAAATGATTGTTTTATATAAGTATTCTTTGTTTCGATTTTAGTATCTACAATTTATCTTTGACTGTCTAAATATAATAATAATATTCTGGGACATTATTCACACACGGCCATCTGATCCCAAACTAAGCAAAGCTTGTGCTATGGAAACCAGATAACTGATATACTACATACTTTTCTTTTTGTAAATAATTATATATAGATAATACACACAGACATATTTATGCACACAAATGTTTGTCCTGGGTGGGAATCGAACCCACGACCTGCGGCGTGAGAGGCAAGTATCTTGCCACTGCGCCAGTCGGTCAGTCAAACCCTAAACTTTCTTATCATGTGGCTATAGAACTATTTTTACTTTATAGGCAACTTTATATATTCAACTAATTTTCATAGTTAGATGATGATAAGAGATAAATTGTATGAACATAAAGCAAATTTACGAGTGTAAAAAAATTGTCAGATAAAGAAACTCATCTAAAGGCACTACGACATTCCGAGATACAATCCCCCATGTGCCAAGAGCTATGTGATAAAACTTTTACTCACGACACAAGTAACATGAACATGTTATTTTACGATATTGTTCGAGAACTATCTCGCCTTAGGAAAAATGTTTTTGCAGATGCTCTTGCTGTTCCTCAATATCCAAGATAGTATAGCAGTATGTCGCGACCGGATCCTTATGGCTTTAAGGATCCACAGGTTCACAATATATTTATTTGCGCTTTAAAATATTACATGTTACATGATGATTTCCGTAAAATTAAAAAAAAATGTGGAGTATTTTTAAGCTCCACATTGCCACTCCCGCAAGGTAGGAACCTATGGGCCCTTAAGCCATCTATACTATTACAAGTCCATCCCTAGATCTTATATTAAAGTATCCACCGCGCTGGCAGTTTTTTGTGTTGATATACCTGATTTTATTAAATATTATACTCACTATCAAGGATCCCACTACAACGATTAATTTAACGCTTTATCAAAACAAAAGAACAGTATTGATCTACCGTACACATTATCAGTAAATATGGTAAAGTAGATAAAACTATTACAAAACACGTGTCGAACAATTCACAATAAATCATAGAATCTTATCTATCATTTTAGGTAATCGGTGTTCAATTCGTTAAAAAAGATATTGTATGTGATATATTAAGAATTTTTTTCTTATTGTGTCAAGGTTGTCCTTTGATGTAGACGGATGCAATACAAGTAAATTTTTTAATGACTATAATGGTCAGGGGTACGAATTTCAAGGGGAAAAAAGAAGCAAACTATACAAATGGAATGACACCTCCCTCTTCAAAATCGGTCTAGCCGCTTAGGCTAATGGGAGTCGCAAAGGAACAGACATAACCGTGAAAAACATTATCCTCCTGCCAGTCGTCAGTATATTTTATTATGAATACAAATAACATACACATTCATAGACAATGCATAGGAGTAAAAGAGATAATATTATAAGTGTTTTGATTTAGCACAAAGCAGCGTAAGCGAAAACGCTTGCTCACTTGCGTCATTCTTTGTAACTTGAACCTTCGCTTACTTTAACCGCATTTCTTCACCTTCGTTTAGTGTTTTTGAGGTCTTAAATACTAAACATTAACTTGAATGGAACCGCCCAAATTAAAAAAAAAACTAAGCTGACGAGGGCGTGATACTCGTTTATTTAAACTTTTAAGAATTGCGTATAAATAATTTTGTATTCTTAAGTTTTGAAAAGCGTGTAGGTAGTTAGAGCTAACAACAGAATTAAAGCAACTCGCCCAAACAGTGGAAAATACCATACAAATGAAACGCTGAGATATGTAAACCAATTATTTCTAGGAACAAAAGTTTACAGTAAAATTTCTTTCATAGCGTACATACGTTGACAAATAGGTATCTTAAAGAAAATTAATGTTAACAATGCTAAAGTCGAGTAAGGTTTACAAATAAGTCATAACTAATTCCCGACCCGGTAAAGTGGCTTGGAATGCAGTCGCAGGCGTATTGTGTTCAGTTATCTAAACACCTTGAGTCGGGTCCGTTGCTATAGCCATAAAATATATTATTGACTTGAGCGCCTAACGCACTCTACGCCACCTTAATTACCGGCTATCCGTCCATACATTTACATCATTACATACACTTTATAATTGACAGGGGGTTAACATTAAACCACGTTTTCATTAGTTACTCTAGGAAGTTAAGAGGTCGACCTTTTCTTTTTTTTTTTTTCATCTCGGCTCAAACAATATTATGTAGTTACGTAGTAAAGAACAGCAACGGTAACCATCGAGCTCCGCAAGAATATAAAAGCTCCTCTTGATGTTACACACTTTGACACTTTTCATTTTTTAAGACATTTTTCTTACATAGTTTATTAGTTATTTTACATGTTTTATAGTTTATTTAGTTTAAATCAAATCGTCAAGTTGTGTTCAAAATTCAAATTGGAAATGGATTCACAGTTTATCGCCAGTTTGTTATATGCCTTTTGAGATTTTAACTAACAACGTTTACAATTTTGCGATGACATATACAATATTTATGTACACAACGTAATTCAATTTAAGTAATCTCGATCGTACTACGAAAGACTGAAAAGTAAAGTACAATAAAAGAACGTTGTCTAAGTGGAAGCCGGGGTTTCAAGGGGGCAAATCATATTAAAGTCTGCTCGCAGCCCCCTCGTTACGGACCCTTCGAGTCTTTGTACGTTTGCAAAGCAATTTAGTGCACAACCTACATAATGCATGTTAAGTATAATCAATGCATATTCTACGGGTAACGGATATATTAAATTACTAGTCTCCGCACACGGCTTCGCTTACACCGTAATTTTTTTTAATACCCGAATAACTCATCTAGAGAGACAGGAAGGAATAAAGACAGTCATACATCAGACACAGTCATTTCTGAACAGAAGACTGATGAATGACTCATCAGAGTTGCTTGATTACAATTTACATACACGTTTTTATTACTTTTACACGCTTATATTATAGCCTTTTATTACCACTGGTATGTATTTTATGAAGTCATAAACTTTATTTTACCAAAATTCAAAATGTCAGAATAAATTGAAACTTGGCATATGTACTCATCAAAGACCGATGGCAAAACATTTTTCATGACTGTTCTGACCAGGATCATCACGATAAAAAAAATATTTTAAGCTTGAAGATAACGCCATCTAGATACAAATTTTATTAACAATATGTAACAAGAGCTTTGCGTATTTATTTTTAGTTTTTACATTATTGATTATACTATAAATACTTCCGTAATCTACCCAATAACTAACAATCTCTCTTTGTTATTGATAAAAGTTTTTTTTTTTTAATTTTAAATCCGCGATATAGCTCCCACGAAAGGCTTTTATTTATATGACTATGGCATTATTTACTTCGGAAAAGAAAATTGGAGGGGCACTTCATAAAAATTAAAACTTATCGTTACCATGAGTGCGCTTGAGCTTTGGAAGTCAATTTACGATCCATCCCAAGCTTCACGTTCGAATTAAATTACGTAGTACTAAAACAAAATGCTTGTAAGTACCAGGTGAACATAAACGAGATTACTACGCACAGACTTAAAATTAATACTTATAAAACTACGCACAGACCATTATAACCCCGTTAGTTTTTATTGGAATGTTACTACACATATACGAGTAATTAAAACTTCCATGCACTTAGATAAAGATGAAATGAGTTACTGCCCTACGTAGAACTTTATAACTGTAAATCTTAATACGAAACAAATTACGTATATTAAATAACCAATACTTATTAATTAATAATTTAATTAATAACTGACGAGAGCAGATTTTGTACGATTCGCCTACAAATCTTAGGCGTACCCGAGAGGCGTATGCCGATGATACAGTATTATTTAATTACTTTTTAAAGCTCTTGATATCGTTTGGTACCCATTTATTTAAATATTAAAGTGGTAATGGGCCTCAACATGTACACAATAGGCGCTATGCCATTAAAAATGAATTAAGGGCATGTTTTATTCTTACTTCTAACAATATAGGATATAAGGGATAGGATGGAATGGAATTAAGGGATATTAATTAAATTGCATTTAGCCTATTTATTCGGTATTTTTCATGTAGGTTTTGATTCAATAATGGATAAACTAGAAACATCTGATTGACGAATGGACTTTGAAGGGTGAAGTAGTTCTTGTTAAGGACAAAATTACCTGTTCCACGCCATCTATCGTCATAGATTTTATGTTTATATGGATGGAATGGGCATGAAATACGAGGGGTGATCCAAAAGTAATAATAATAAAAATAAAACACGGTAATTAAAGTTAAAATAATAATTTGTTTTTCTACATAGTCTCCTAACAAATCAATACATTTAGTCCATCTTTTTTCTAAACCCAGGATTCCCTTTGAAAAAA
>DWLR01005601.1:0-10808 GCA_018246295.1 Papilio alexanor hazarajatica
ATCGTAATTTTGTTTCTTTTGATTACAAAATATTTTGGTAACAAAATTTGTTTCTTTTGATGCGAAACATCTATTGGTGCGCCTTGGCAATATTTGTAATAACGGTAAATATTGCCACGATGCTCTCCTATAGCGTTACGCCCGTCTAAAGATTCTTCGTGGTATTTTCCTTTCATTGCTAAACAAACTCTGTTAATATTATTATTTTATAAAAATATATTTTCTCCTCCGGCATTGGTGTTGGTAACTGGTGCCAAACTCGATTAACTTGCGTTCTATACTCGAGTTCTTGGATGTTTATCTAAATCTACAATGGCTTGTGAACAAGAATAATTGAGAAAACTTATAATTTTTCAGAGAAGAATTTTCAAACAATCTAAAATACAACAAAAATAAATAAATAAGTATTATTAAAAATAATTTTTACATGCTTTTATTTGGTTAACTTCTTTATATTGATGTAATTTCATTTTAATATTGATAAAAACGCCATCTAGTTGAAAAATGAGCAATTACAGTTCTAGATATAGTAATATTAATCTAGATCTTTGGTCAACAATGCCCTCGATCAAATGCATGTTATTAGGTAATGCAATGACCATTCGATTTTTTATGGTCGATTATTATGAATTATATTTAATACATCATGAGCATTACTTATTACATATTAATAAAACATAAATTTACATAAAAGCTCCAAGCAAGATAAAAAAATAAAATAAAGAATACAACAAAATTTAACAATATAATCGCATTTAAATTAGTAAAACGTGAAATTTATTTTTACAGATCTTGAATTATGAGGTTAATGGTCGCATCTCAAGGTTTTTAACACGTTTTAGACGATCTAGAGATATTCAGTTTTGTTTTTCAGTTCGTGCCTTGCGTCGCCTGGGTGAATTTCAGTATTGTACAAAAGTTATGACAAATGTCATTTTTGTTGTTTGTAACTATCTAATTGTTTTTACAAAATTATTCATTAGTATTTATTATTTCAAATAATAAATAAGATCAATTAAATATTTGTCTAAAATAAATCTGCCATGTGCCAAAATTTAAAAACATGTAAGGTTTTTTGATATCTTGCCTTAGATAGTTTAGCAAGTTTATGTAAAACAACATTTTTTATATTCGTGTTAGACATTCTAACCGAGATAAACTTTGAGCTGTGAGAATAATTAAATTTTGGTTTCTAACCTGAGACCTCATTGTTAGCAGTCTTTATCCAAAACCAATTGACTATTGGCGTATCATACACATATGTAGATAATAAGACACTTCTTTTTAGGTGATTCTATATTTCCTTTTTTGGGATATTATATGGGAACAAAAAATATATATTTTTTTTATATTTATCTACTTAATATAAAAACAAATTGATTATTGTTTTATAATGAAAAGAGCATTCAAGTAATAAATTATTAACATAGGTTAATAATTTATTACTGCTAATAAGTTTAGCACTTACGTGTAAAAGAAATTTAAAGATCCGGTTAATTTCACGTTTACATGGCACGTGCTAGTAAAACTAGCAAAATATGTTATTTTAACCGCAAAATAGTTGTTTTTAAAGCTAGCTAGCAAATTTAATGTTAAAAATATGTTCACAATTTTTTTCCTTGCTTGTCATCAGTCTTTCGAAAAATGTGAGATCTTCAACTCCTATTTTAATTATGTCCTTGATTATACCATCCATACTACAGATCATATGTTTATACATATAATTCTTGTAAATCGTTCCTTATATTTTTTTGATTTTAGAAAGATTTGAAAATTATTAGAAATCTGCCACTTATATTTCAATTATGTCCCTGTCTGTATCCTCGTACTCTCTTTGGGCACAAGGCCACTGTCAACAGCTGTGGGACGGCTGGTTTATTACCCATATAAGAATAACTTAATGTAATACATGGTGAAAAATAGCCATTTTGCGGTCAAAAAAAAAAAAACTATTTGAATGACTGGTTGCGGTTAGTTTCATAATAATTCTTAAATTCTAACCGCCTCTATTTCAAGTCAGCGCTGTGGTACGTTTGTGATGAACGGTAAAAATGACGGATGCCTTCAAAGCTGACGTTGTAACTAATTTGTTTTTTTTTAACATCTCCGATCTATGGTCTTGGTCACTTCAAGAATATATAATTCCACAGTTTACTAGTTAGACAAAATTGATCAGATGTTGAGTGCGTCGACCTCGCGGCACTGACTCCGGTCCTGCCTCACAACAGATAATGATTCGATAGATAACTGTACTGATATTTTTTATCATCGACAAATCGAGGCTATGCATTCGAATCGTGATCAAACTATTTTTTTCTTTATTGGCGAATCGATTTTATTTTTTTTAAAACACCGCCAAGAGGCCTCGTTGAATCGTTTTCGTCAGAACGGAACCTATCGATTTTATTCTTCAATCATTGTTACCGCTTTAACAATGTTCCTCTGAAATGATGTTTCAGTTTGAGTTAATAATTAATGAGAATGGACGTTTTGTTCGCTGAGACTTCCTGTTTTACGTGCCAACGGTGTCGGAAACGGTAAATTTTTTATTATCATCTCAAATCGGCAAAGGCACTTCCATAACTTTAAGTGCACTATAAAACATTTTTTTGAGGATTTTACAAACCAAATATATTGTAGACATAGGATACAGAGATTTTTTATAACATCATTATCATATTTCTAATTGCAACTAGAACTTTGATCCCCGTTCATGTCTTTAAGCTTCTACTCACTACAAATCAAAACTCTTTGTTCATTAATTTCGTAATATAAATCAGTGTTGCAATTAATAATTAGACTAATGAATACATTTGTGATTTTTAAGATTCTTTAAAACTACTTAAGGCTATCATTTGAGGTCAAATCAACAATATTTTATTCATCCATCTAAGCCTATGATCGTCCACTGCTGGACCTAAGCCTCCAACATTGATCGCATCATTGGGGAGAAATGTGCCATAATCGCCACGCTTGGCAGGCGGGTTGGCGATTGCAGTATGTTCCACCAAAAAAAGGACGTTGCTGCACCTCTTCCGGTGATCTTTACGCACAGACTCAAGACAAATAGACATGTTCATGCACACTAATGTTTGTCCTGGATGGGAATCGAACCCACGACCTGTGGCGTTAAAGGCAAGCATCTTACCAACCGCGCCAACTGGTCCGTCACTATGTATTTTATAAGTACTGCAAAAAATTTTAACGTAGCACTCCGGATTTGATTCATAGTCTCTAGAACTGGCAGTAGATTATACTGAATCAATTGAAACAGTACCACAACATACTCAAATAAAAATGATAGTGTCATTGCAGAGTTAAGTAAACAAATGTTTTATTATCTGTTAATGTCTTACGAAATCTTACGAACAAATAAACAGTTATTTTTTCTCCGTGGTTATTGTGCGGTATTGTTAAATAGATTGTCAATTATGAAATACAATAGGAACAACGGTCAGTGGGTTTTGTCCGATTGTAGATGTGGGTTATAAGTATCGCATAACACAACCCGACAGCTCCATACAGCGACATCTTGTTGTCAAACAAAGATTCACATATGAACAGTACTTGAAGTAAGCATAAACTCTATCAATTTGAGTGTTTGTTTCTCTTATAAAAAGTTGAATAGTTGGTTACAATAATAAAGAATTACCGAGGGAACATCTTGAATAAAGCAAATATAATAATACCAGAAGTCCATACACGCCACCACCCGGTTTTTCACCGGGTACGGACCACCTCAATATTAAAAATATAGCCTATGTTACTTCTGGATAAAAAAGACCGTATGAATAATATAACACAAATAAAATCTCTCAAAAAGCTTTCAGAAAGTTACCATGTTCCAAGTCAACAAGTTCAATTTATTTGTAAATAACTGATTTAAATACTTTTTAAGCTTTTTTATTCTTTGTAATTAACTTCTGTTTTAATATTCTTCTTCATTTTACGTCTGTCATATGTGTCGAAATTAACTTATATATAATTGTAAGTCCAACCCAAAAAAACCATAGAAGGAGGATTCAGTGAATTAGTTTATATAAAAACCTCCGACTGTGTAATTTATATACGCTTAGCTATAAATTTCGTTACTGTATGCGCGTTACTAATAACACGTCTGTAAGGGCTTGATCTGTGACGAGATGTTTGTAAGTACAGCAGACTCCATCTTTCGATGTACAGTTATCCGACACAGTAACCGCGAATGGGAAGATTAATATAACCAGCCTGTGCACCACTATATCCCACTACACATGTCAACTTTGAATAAGCTCATTTTAAATCTAATCTAATGCAATGTATATGTAAATACTTATATAACTTAGATTGTAAAGTATATATTTAGATAGGTGTTAAGTCGAAGTTTTCTGCGTTTCGTGTGGGGAGTAGGGCACGAGATGCCCAATTTCAGTCCTCTTCTTCTCATTCTTTTGCAATGAATATAGGATAGGGAAGTGGATTTTACGGGGCGATATCCATCTCGATGGGGGAAGGAAATATCATTTTTTTGTGTATCCTCTCCTCTATTCATTAATGGTGGATAACGCAACTGCAACACATTAGCTTGTTATAGCTGCCTATGGGTAGCGTTTACTTTACATTAGATTGACCAAAAAGTAATAAACAAATTTGATTTGGGCACAGTAATTCATCATGCAGTAAAAATGTACTCTTTCATCACAATATTGGTATTATATTATCAAGTTGTGGTTCAAAAACACACATCGACCTCACAAAAATTATCCCTTTAATAATAGTTTTACAAACAAATTCGTGTAAAATTCAAATCATTTATCAAATCAATGGTTAGACTTGAAAGTCTCTAAATCAGAGATTCCCATACTTTTTTTTCTCGTAGACCACTTTCAAAATTTTCAAATATTATCTACCCACATTAATACGTAAAGCCAAGCCCACATTTCTGTTCTTTACTTTCATTCATGGACACCTCACTTAAAACTTTTTACCGCCAAACCGTGAACCCTCAATTTTTTCCCGCCAACGTCTCCCGTCGGGACTGCCGTGGACCCCTTTGGGAGTCACTGCTATAAGTGAAGATCTGTAAGATTTCTTAGTACTGCACTTGATTAGTATTATTAGTATGAATAAATAGTATTAGTATAATATTGATTGTATTAGTGCCTTAAGTGAGTTAAGTAAGAAGGCTAATGTCCATTTTCACCATCGACATCTAACTTTAAGGGACGTAAAGAATTTTTTTGGACATTATTCACACATAGCCATCTGATCCCAAACTAAGCAGAGCTTGTACTATGGAAACCAGATAACTGATATACTACATATATTAATAAATACATTTCTTTTTGTAAATACATACGTATATAGATATTTACACCCATACACAGGGGAAACAGACATGTTCATGCACACAAATGTTTGTTCTGGGTGGAATCGAACCCACGATCTGCGACTATATTAATTTCAGTACTAGTTTCGGTTTTCACCATTACTTAAATGTCATTTAAAGTCTTAGGTGAACCCTAAATGATATGGGGTTTTTAGCCACAATCACACAAGTCACAGTTCACATGTTGCATTATAATGCGAAATAGTAATTGTTAGTGAGCATGTAGATATTTTTCTAAGTGTAAGTTGATTAAGTGACTAATTACATTAACTTTATTCAAACCGCCACCTACTTATTGTGAGAGACTGGATGTTTTAAAGCAATATGTGACAAAGACTTCTTAACAGATTAAGATTAAGATTGCGAATTACTTTTGTGGAGTAGAAAATAATACTATTTTGAAAGACCTGTTAACAGGTGTGAATATTTATTTATTAATTTACCACATTCTGATCTTATTCTTTCACGCCTTCTTTGTACAAATTTTGAGATTTGTTTTTTTTTTTGTGTTTTCCTTTTATTACAACTTATTATTGCGTTTTATGTTCGCGACTTATTATTTCTATTTTAATCAACTAAAAGTATAATTATTTTTAGAAGAATGTGACACTAGGTAAGTAACTTTCAAAGAACCCTTAACTTGACGAAGATAAATTTAGGTAAGACACGGATTTAGGGAATACCTTAGCTTAGGGAATATCTTAGCTTAGGGAACCCCTAACAAGGGATTGTTTAGGGGTTCGTTGGTGAAAACGGAAATAAGAAACTGCTTGCATTCTATATAATTCCCTTTTATGACAGTAGACAAGTAAAAAGAGTACAGATAGATACATGAAAATAAATAAAACATATTTTTCCTTTATAATTTGAGATATTTAGTTTCTTTCTTGGTCTCTCCGTGCAAGAACTGCTACTGCAAAGGATGGCTGCAGATTCAGGATGGTGATTGGGGGAGGGGGGAGGGGATCTTCAGGGCAACAAGTATTAAATTAATAAGAAAGTGTACTGCTAGTTAAAATAATTAGTTTCAAAATAATAATAATTTTGAATCACCTGTAGTTTGCTAATGGCTGTTAACAGTGGAGGAGCTTCCTACTGTTAACTTTAATGACAACTTTATTGTGCGTCGCGATTTATAAGTCATATAAAGAAGGTTTATTCAATGATTTATTTTGATTAAATTTATTTGAAATAAGTATTTATTTATCAACCACTTTACTTACGCTGTACTTTATTATAATTATAGTCTGGATCTCTTTTTTGAAAAACTCAAATACCAACAATTCAATTAAATGCTTGGAATAGTTTAAATCTTAATAATAAAAAGACATCACAGACGTTCCCTGTCTACTATTATAATATGAAGAAAAGAAGAAAACAAAATTGATAAAATGCGCAGCCTCTGACATCAGCCAACAGGACGTGTTCAGCGAATCGGGTTGTAAAAAATTACCCCATTGTTTTAAATTCTAAGTCTGATAAATTAAAAGATCTTAAGGGAGAAAGGAGCACTTCAAAGGAATGCGCAAATATAATTTAATTAGATAAGACTTGCACTAATTTTATGCGATTTTGTCATTGTAAAATTAATTACAAGCGGTATAAATATCACTTAAAGAGTTTTTTTTATTATTAAAGCATTGGAAATCAGGTTTAAACCGTGTTTATCTTATCCAGTGACGAATGTTGTCGTAAAATTATTCCATTTACTGTCATTAAACGGTGTGTTTATAACTATAATTATTTCATTTGCATCATTTATTTATTACTGCACATTTAAATGTTAAAAACGCTTGCATATCCGGTTTGGATAAAAATCTCAAATTAATTGAAGTTAACTTAATTTTAAATGTAAGCTTATATTGGAATCCTATGAAAACCTATATATTACTTAGTTTTCTACTTCAAATTCATGCGTTAAAATCGCTGCATACGTGTAAGCGGAATTCGGTGACGTACACACATACAGAAGAATATGTATATGTATATTATATCTTAAGAATAAGATTTATAATTGTCAATCCCGTAGATTTATAATATCTACACACTCTCTGAGATGATAGGTGTGAAGTGTTAATAATTAATTTTCACCAAATTGTACGACGATATATGGGTATTTGACATTTATAGTTATATTTTGGTGAATAAACAGGATATCTTACATATCTTTACACTGTATTAATTTTATATTTATGAAATACTGTTTAGTAGTTAACAATCATCCGCCCATTACAATACCCAAGTAATCATAAAAATGTTTGATATTTATTTTGTTAGTTGGATGTGTAGAAGAAAGGACATTTATTTGAACAATGTAACCAAAACAATCTCAAAGACCGAACACTCCGTATGAGATGGTCAGAGATAAAGAGACAACTTGAGCTGTCTGAACCAACTTTTTTCTTTTTGGATTTGTTTGTACGAACGTGATGGTTAAGAGGCCATCGCCTTTTTGGACTACAAAATTTTGCTGTCTGTAACTTAATGTTTACCTCTACAGGAATCGAACCCGTGATTTCTACTATGCACTATACATTTTAATATCATCATTAGTTTTGAGCAAATTATTAATAATAATTTATGCTAACTCGGTGGTGTTATTAAAAGTTTATTACAATGTCAAGAATTGCAAGTTCGCTTAACTATGAAATCGGTACCACACTTCATAATTATGTTTTATATATACGTATAGTAATAGTAGTTTGCAAAAGTGGGCCAAATTTGCCTTGTTCTGTTCACTCAACAAAGCTTTAAGCTCGACCGGTTGATGGGTCATTGACACTACAACCTACTGCTTGCTTACTCAGAATGTATGGCCATTTCATTTAAATAATAATTTATTCTAGACATAGATATTTAATTTGCTATCCTATCGAATATTTAAAAACATGTTTTCGCAAATCGATTATTTACGTTCATCCTTTTACGGTTTTGTATATTTGTATTGAGAATATTTTTCTATGGATCGATATTTAACCGTTGTGTTGGTTAGAAATAAAAGTTTAGAAAATTGTGTGAAAATTTTTCAAAATTATACAGGCTTAAGCTTTCGTTACAAAATTGACAAAAGCCAGCACTGTATATATAAGTATGCGTCATCAATAATGTTGACTAATTTGTTACTTATATTGGCAAATTTTAACCGGTACGTTTTGTCATGCGTAAGTTACTCAGAGTAACCATTTTATTATGAGCCACGGCAGCTGAATTGTTGGGTCACACATCTTCAAATTTATAGACTTCGCACATTTTATTTTGGAACGTAAGTTAGCATAATTGAGTAATTGTTATCTTAAAATTTTATTAGTAGAAATGGAATGGGACTGATAGTAAGATTCTGATTTTAATCCGGGGCCCGAAAGAGAAACCACTTTAAAGTAACTTATTGGTGAATTCGCAAAATCCAGCGCAACCCTGCAGTCAAGCGACACGAATTAAAAACGTTTTCCACAGTTGGAATTCAAAATCACTGTTTGTAATTTAAAATACGACGGATGGTTTATGCTGAAAAATCTTGTGAAAACCACTTCAAAGTTAGAGAAGTAATACACTAAAGTCTAACACCCACGAAGACTGGTACTACGAAAATCAAGCGTCATTTTTGAACGTCGAATTTGTACGGTATACGGTATCTGGAGGTATGAGTATATAAGTCTATGGCCGAATACATAGAATACTTTTCTATATTACTACTACATTATTTAAACTTATATTGCTCTTAGTTGAAATGAATTAACTGTTAATTCAACTCATTCTACTATTACAATGTAGCAATTTACTTATAAACGTTATGCATTGAAATAAAAAAAACTGTCAATGTATTCTTAGTATCAATTGAATAAGGCATTGAAATAACTTGGAAACGAATATTGATTTTACGATGCACTCATATCGCGGGTTTTATGCCTAACGTCATAAATCGGACGCAAGCCGGTAGCTTTCCTGTAAGCAAGCACTTTGCGACGGGTAAATATAGTTACATAGTTTCTGCTGACTATAAAGACTATAGAACGAAAGTCGTATGCGTAGTGAAGTCTTGTTGGTTTTGTCACTGTCTTCAAATTAGAAATCCACCTTAAATATATGAACGTTTTGCAATTAAATTCATTTAACGGATTTTAATAGATTAATTATATTTGTATTAATATTTTAAATACCGACGTTTCGAGCGCTTTAGCGCTATAGTCACTGGTTGGACTAATGTGTTTGACATCCCAATGTCATTTTTGCTGGCGAAGCTTTTAATTATTATATTTGTTGTTCCGATCAATGAAGTTTTAGTTTACAGTATCTTGAGGTTTTGCAGTTGTATGCTTGGTTTGAGATTTTAATCTTAGTAATCACAGGATTGCAAGAATTTCCGTGACCCGAGAGGAACTGGCAGCCGGTGTGGCAACTGCTGGGGGCTGCTCCCCCAGCATGGTCAAGGTCAGCACAATAAGGTCTAGCCTCTGGGGTGGCAGCTCGACGCTAATAAAGTGCCTAGCGACAGCTGCTAAGGCTGTCGCCAAAAGAGCGAAGGTGGCCATTGGATGGACCATGGCCACCATAAAATCGGTTAAGGCCCAGCCACGTTGTTTTAAATTTATGATCCTGGGCCACACACGCGCCCTATGCCCAACGGAAGCAGAGAACGGGAAACTCTGCTTCCGTTGTGGGAAAGAAGGGCACAAGGCGGCCGCGTGCGAGGCCCCTGCCAAATGCGCAGTATGCGCAAAGGCAGGACGCCCGCACGCGCACCTGATGGAGGGCGCTAAATGCGAACTCCCACCGTAAAAGGGAAGGTACCTCCGAGCAGGCCGCCCCGTAAACCGCTGCAGAGCTGCCAGGCGGCAGACGCGACTGAGGAGATGGATATGCAGGTGTCCTAATGTCTAGACACCTGCATACCGAATTCCTGTAGACCAACGCCAACCACTGCGCCCGCGCACAGGACCTGCTAATGCAGGTCCTGGCGAAGTGGAAAATTGCCGTTGCGGTCGTGGCCGAGCCCTACCTTGTCCCCCCAGCCTAACTGGATGGGAGACACGGAGAACTTGGTCGGCATAGTCGCGTCGTCCAACGGGTCCTCAGTCTCTCTCCCTCAGGGAGAGAGGCGAGGGCTACGTAGCCGCCAACTGGGGAGAAGTAGTAATCATAGGAGTCTACTTCTCCCCAAACAGGAACCTCTCGGACTTCGAGAGGTTCCTGGTTGGCCTGGAGCCAGTGGTGCGGAGGGCATTGCCGGCCCAGGTCACGGTGATGGGGGATTTCAACGCCAAGTGCGCGGCGTGGGGATCCCGCATTACCGACCTGAAAGGGGCGCGGGCGCTTCGGGACTGGGCCGCGATGATTGGCCTGGTCCAGGAGAACCAGGGAAGCGCCAACACGTGCGTGCGCGGGCAAGGGGGCTCGGTGGTGGATGTAACGTTCGCCACCCCTGCCATCGGCGCACGCATAA
>DWLR01005602.1:0-10806 GCA_018246295.1 Papilio alexanor hazarajatica
CATATACATATATATATATATATATATATATATATAATGAAGTTTCTTAAAAAAAAAATTAGCCAAATCATCACAGTAAGATTCCAGATTTTAAGTAGTGAAGTAGGTAAATTTGATATTGTCGTTATATGTCTAGATTAAAACGATCATATATGAGTTTTACATTTTTATTTTTATATAGGTTTTATATGTATCTATGGTATTGTAACTAATAATTTACTTAGCGGGTTACATACCGATTCATTGATTGAATTAACAGTTAACTTTTAGAGAGCACTTTAATAATTTTTGGCACATAAATAACAGAAATGGTATTACATTTTTACGTCTTAGTTATTGATTGTTTAATTCGTTAGATATAAAATGTCTTATAATATCCAGCGTGTTCTTACAGTATGATTCTCTGGCCGGTGATGAAATCGTCTCTGTGTAGGCTAAGGTCAGTTAAAATTTGTAAATATTCATTTATGGTGACGGGTTGCCACAGCGAAGCATTTCTTTTTTAACATAAATGTTTTAGTTCATAAAATAGTTGAAGTTAATAATTAAATTTGCTCATTGCTTATTTCAGCACTTGTTAGCTTCGTCTTTATATACGTAAGTAAATATTATATACCATGGTATTATTTAGATAAATTTATTACATTATACAATAAATATATGTTGATAATTATTTTAGCTGAACAAAATGTTCACAATTATTTCATATAATATATTTCCATCGTGTTTAACATTAGGTAATATTCGAGAATATGTCATAGTTGTGCATTTAATTATTACTTTTAAGTTCAGTCGCAATTGCGTTATTGATACAAAGGTTTGTTTTATTTTCTAACATGATTTAATGTTTTTACATTAAATCTTTTTTTTATAAATAAATTAGTAATTTTTGTATCGTTACATTTGTGTGCTTTCGTTATACAATTGTTATTTACATTAATGTAACGTAGATAGTGAAATACAGCCAAGATAACAGATATAAAACAAGCAACAAGTTCAAGGACAAACCAAACACACTGTGATATACATTTTGCACGATTAACCGACTTCAAACAAAGAGCCTTCTCTTTGTTCTCAATTCGCTTGTACATTTTTGTTTGTTGCCATATAACTTCAATGTTTATGAACCAATTTCAGTTTTTCTTAGACAGGGGACATTCACAAGTGAGTCCCACTTAATTTTGAATGGCATTATACCTTGGGACCAAGGATATACCGAAAATTGACATATTGGTAGATTTAAGACAAGCCCTTTTTGGATTTAATGGATTTGTAATACGGCGTACGAGAGGCGAGACTATAAATTAATTATAAATAAAATTATTTGTTTTTGTTAAATAAAATGAAAAAGATTTTCTTATACTTTTATCTCATTGGGTTAAACTGTTTTAATACTTGTGACCGAAGAACTTTTATAGCTCTATGCATTATAAATATCCGCTTGTTCCACTCACAAATAATCCATAAACCACTATTACTTTCGGTTATTTTTTTATGCTTCGCTTAACATTTTTAATGATTTCAAACTCCAAAGTCTGTCCCTCTTCATTCTGCCCTTCTTTAAAAATATGGCCTACAGACAAAAACTTGTATTGAATTTACATGAAAACAAAGCGTTCCGTTTTAATTTACTTAGTACATACTTTCGTGGCTGTTTGAGTTTTTCACATCGTAGGCGTCAGTTCGCAAGAGAAATTATTTTGTTATAGGTAAATGTAGTGATTACTAAGCCATATATGTTTCCAACACTGTATGTGTTTTACGCAACATTATTTTGCCTATATATATTATTAAAGCTATATGTTTTGTAAACCTCATATGTTTTAGCTGATCCACCAAACATCAGCCTTTCCGTACTATGAGTACGAAATGTAGATATTTCTACCTTTTTTTAATAAAAACCCAAATCGGTAAAACTATTTTCATATAATGCGCTTACTATTGAAAATAATTCCACTTTATTTTTATAGAAGTCTTGCGACTAATAAATATTTTTCAAGTAAAATCCAAAAAATTAATGAGAATTTCTTTGTATGTGGGTATTTGTATTAATTATTACTGTTCTAAATAATGTTATTTCTGTTTTCAGGTATTTGACGGCATAACGATTCCTCCTCATGAAATTGAACAAGTATATACATACATTTAAAATAAGGCCCGGTGATATAAAACATACATTCATTTTGATAAAGCTATTATTCGTTAATAACTCAGTAAACTGATCGACTTTCGCAATTAAATATCAATACAACAAATATTTCCAACAAATTTTATAAGAATGAATATTGTATGTAGTTGATCTCATCATTGTAATGTGTAAGGCCAAAATGTTTTTTTTCTAAATTGTAATGTATATGTATATAAAACGGCATATTTACATTTTCATTCATACTTTATACATTTTAATAAAATCTTCGTTATAATTTGTGTTTCTTTTAATTTACTATTACTATAGTAATAACCGGTAATAAATAAATACGTCGTGGGTTCAATTCCCACCCTGGACAAACATTTGTGTGCATGAACATGTTTGTCTTGTCTGGATGTAAAAACCACTAGAGGACGGGCAGCAGCTTTTTCTTAGTACTGTGGAAGATACTGCGATTGACAACCCGCAGAGCGTGGCGATTATAGCACATTTCCCCCCAATGATGCGATTAAATAGAAAATCGGGGAGCAATTGTTATATCCATTTATGCTAATCGGGTTAAAACTTATGCAATTTTACATGCTAAATAAATAATAATGTTACGTATCGTTCTAGAATAACTGAACGTTAGAAATATGGCATAACAGATAACCTATGGTCGCAGGAATATTTACTTTTCGCGATCAAGCGGCCAAGACATAAAACAAAATTAGAACGAAGGTCACACGAATATGACTTATGTTTTCCAGTGTTATCAGTTTTTTTGTGGTTTTAATAAGGTCACTATTATTGCTCGACGCAACAAGGAAAATGCTAAAATTATGCATAAACGTGAAGATAGAAATCTGTAAATACCTACTAATAATTATCAAGGTCATGGATATGAATATTATCTAACTTGCTATAATTCTCAAAAACGCACACGCAAAATAGCAGTGCGGGTGAAGCCAGCGATTTCTTAACATCAACGTTCATGGAGATTTCATAGTGACTTTCGATCGCTTGACACAATTTCTATGCTAGATTTATATATTTAATCAATGTCAAAAGTTTATGTAATTCTGAGATGAAATGATAGAATTTTAAGATGTCAGTTACGGGTACCGGCTTTTTTGGTTGATGTTGTTTTAAATCGAAACTATGAACACCGGTTTTCCATTTTTGGGTTTGTATGTTGTAGATAAATTTGTTAACATACTTACAGCATAATTTTCATACGTAGTTTAGTAAAATCTCTTTATTCGCGTTTTTACTATTCGCGGATTAAAAAAAATGCGACACAATGCCTCTATTCGCGGCTAAAAGTTTCTTTATTTGCAGATATAATCGGTTTTTATTGTGTCACCTAGGAATGTATCCCCTATAATCCCATAATTTGCCATTCCATATTCACGGTTTCTGTATTAGCGGCATATTTACTGAATAAGGAGATTTTTCTATATTAATATTGCGAGTAGTCGGTGTTCACTTAATAAAACGCAGTTACTGCCAACGCTCAGTAGTAACTAATAGGGTGTATCCGGTTAATAAAAGCGTTCTCCTATGCACTTGTTGGAACTACTGCACACTGCAACACGCAACGCCAAGTGCTGAGTATCCGCTAAAACTATTTTAGAAAAACTGTGGTTTAGTGAAATTGGTGGAACTGGGGCTATTTTTATCGTTTTGAATTTATGAACAAATGTTGCATTTTTAGCATTTTTAAACATTCCCACAGAGCTAAAACTTGTGCTAGATGATTCACAGCAATAATCGAATGATGAATTCGATACCACGACCTTGTGTTTTGCAGTGCATATCCTTAACCATTAGGCTAATATTATTACGATTACTAATAATGACTAATAATTGTTATTAAAGTGTATTTTAAGAACACTGAAAAGATATGTTAAACACATTTAATGTTTAAAGAATGATAAAAAAATAATAGAGTATGTGAATTTTTAGTAATAGATTTTTATTTACGAAAATTTGAAATAAGAACTCATATAAATTTTAATTTTTTATTGAATACACATTAATAAAATCATGACAATACACGTAGATACATTGAAAATTGTGATTCACTCAGTAAGACAGAAAGATAAAAGTGATTTTGTGCTGTTAGATCATCATTATATGAACAACTAGTAGTAACAAAGTTGACCGTACATCAACAAGTTAAAAACACTGAAGTATTTTTGTGAACTAGTCAACACAAATCCATGGCAATAGTTATTATTTTAATTTTCAATGTCAAAATCACATCAAAGTTGTATCCAAACGTGGTTTTAAAACTAGTTGTACTAACAATAAAATTGTTAATCACACATTGACGATTACAATATGTTAAGATTGTTTTATTTAATGTTTTACAGCAAAATAAGGTGTAGGTGTAAATTTTATAGGCATTTTTTTTAATTCACGCCCGTCTCCTTCTTATTCATTCTTTCAAAAATCGAGTGAACATTTTAATTGTTGCTAATATTAAAAGGAATACATTAAAAATAATTTGTGCTTTACATGTAGCTTAATAAAAAAAATGTAAGTAAAGAGTAAATAAAGTCTTTAATTTCTATATAACTTAATTATCAATAAAAACTCTCAGGTCTTTTAACCCAACCTGGGTAAACAGAGACAGCAAAACATGTACGAATCTTATAGTACCCAAAATATGATGATGAGCCTATCGGCTTACACCAAGAATAAAAATGAAATATGTATGCCTCGATTTGGTATCAAAGCAGACTTCGTAGCGAAACAGAAAGGAGCTCTAAATGTTAGGCTACGGAGACAACATCGATCTACAAAAGTAATAAAATAAAGTTGAATGTTATTAAAATATTTAAGTTATGGTATCTGATAATTAACAAATTAGATTGTGTATAAATAACAAGCCAGAGTACTCCGTAGGTACATAAATGCAGTAAATACAAAGATACGGCGTCGATCTCGCTATTCGCCTAAGGCAAAACATCGTGCTATATATAAATGCGATTCGATTACAAAGAATATTAAAAAAACCCTCATGTATAAGCAACATATTGTGTATCATAGTTACAACTGTTTCATAATATGCACGGACAACTGTTAGCGATTTTTTATTCCATTTGTTCGATGTCACAGCTCCTGTTTCTCTTTTTTTATCAAAAAAAAAAAAAACTCTATTTATACATGGACAACAAACAAGAATCAAATTGACTTGTCATGTTTTGATGTTAAAAAATCTGTTCGATCATTGACAAACACTAGATTCCAAAATACTCTAACGTCTATCAAACATTTTTTTTAATGTAAAAATCAATCACATTACGTCTAGAAATGCGTTAGAATAATTTCAAATTTCTATACCGAAAACCCTTATGAACACCAAATATTTTCATTTACCCTAATGACAGTTTAGCTAAATAAAAAAATATAGATTATATTTTTTTTACTTTACATGTATAACAGTCATTTGTATTCTACGTTTGCGAATATTTTCGGATTGGTCGAAACATTAAGTAAACAGTATGCTAGGATGTACACGCACTTCGTTCCAACGCCGCATTTCCTACACTCTTCTAGTCTGTCCACACCTTTCTAAATTCCTACAATGTTCAGTTAAAATAATTACATCACTGCCGATATCTATTCTATTGACGCATTCAGAAGTTATCTTAAGAATAATAACACAAAGAATCAGCTACAAGTTCGGCGCGGGGGCTCCTTATCTCCAAGTCTCGCTATGGCTGCTCAATAAGCACCTAAATTAGTCGATAAAAAGTTATTGCCACAGTTATATATTGTCCCATTCTACTATTGAATGTTTGTATACGAATTATTAATTAGATTTAATATAATAAGCACTGCGTCGTTCTTATCTGTCCGAGGACACTATCATGCCGTAACTATAAATGGTAGAAGCATCTGAAGGATACGGGCAACTATAAAGTATAAAACAATTGACTATAATCACTTTAAAAACACCTAAAACACTTAAACAGGCCTTGAGACAATTGTGTGCTATCTTATAAGCAAAACCGACACATACAACTCCTTTGTTATCTAAAATACACCTAAGTTTATATGATTCATAGTACTACAACTTTTTCGATATTAGCTTGTTTAATTATTAATTATAAAGCTTGGCTATAATTCGTTTTATAAGTGCTTTGACTTTCCTATGCTTATTTTTCGCCTGGGAATTATTGCCGCTGATGATGTCTGTATGTACTATTTTGTTTCCTCAATCTTCAAACAGCTTTGACTTCATCTTGCCCGAGTACCATGATATATTTCATTTGTTTCAAGACCTGTCTAATCCTATGAGATTGATGAAAACCAATTGATGTGCAGTGCATTAGATATACTGTCAGTAAAAATCGCTTAACACACATTAAGCAATACGACAGTTCAGTAGACAAAAGCTACGCGTGAAAATCTATATTGAACAGTTATAAAATCTTTTTTGTTCATGTATCCAACATTATCATTAGCACTAAATATACTTGAAATTTCCATGCACCATGTGCATAGCACCCTAAAAATAACAAGGAAATTCTGTTGATAAAAATGAATGATTTTATAAACTAGCTGATTACGTCGAATGGACTGTCTTTGGAATTAATTTCAATTATGAACATTAATAATAATAGCCTATATTCCTACTTGCTAGGTAAATAAGTTTCTAATATTAAATATATTATAAGAATCGAATTCGTAGTTTCAGAGTTTACCCATTACAAATAAATCTTTCTGAACTGTATAGCAAACATTGAATAGTAGACATAAACAAGAGCATTGGAATGCCGTTATTTATTACAGATGATCTAGATTAAGATTATAAACCTAATAAACTCGACTATAAAAAATGGAGGGAATTCACAAATTGCATTTCGTACTGAGATTAAGGACCCACGCGCCAAAACATGACAAACATGACACAAAAGTTCTATAAGCACCTTGTTTACACCTAAACATATCCCAGCTATTCCATTACAGGTGATCAAAACTAGTTTTGGCGGAGCCTACATATCTGGAGCTTTCTAGATGTTTAATAAGTTCAAAATAGAAAAACATCGTTGCATATATTCGCCGGCAATTAAAAAGATCGACATATCAACGGCACAATGGCCTTTTAAAACATATAAAACAATATTAATATATTCAAGTAGTATAGATAGTAAATGATATATACATATATAATTTTGACACATAACTAATATGGAATATAGACAAAAACATAATGCAGGTAAAGAACGGAGATACAGAACGTTTATTGTGAAGTTTTAGCTTTAAACGGCGCGAAGACCCTGCGAAAAAAAAATTACGTAAGAATTAAAATTCAAAAGTAGAATATTTCAATATAACAGTGTATTATTAATCATCAAGCGCAGTAAAATATAAAAATTATGGAGTTATTGTTGCCTTGTAATAAATTTACTATTATTTGTATTGGTATTTAATGTATCATTATTTAAATATATACAACAGAGATAGTGTTACTTTCAATAACAAACAATCATCACATAATCTAATTACAATGACTATATGTGTAGATGTTACGCATTGTACTCGTATTTAGATGATGCGAGATATGATAACCACCACTCGAATGCCTCCCTCATGAGTCTCCTACTTTTTCTCGTTTTTCCGTGAGAGTGTTAAAACTTAAGGTGAAGGAGATAATTTATATGAAAATAAAGTTAAATTTATTGACGAAGACCTGGGCCTTTCTTAAAATCCTGTATGATTTTGTAGAATAAACGCCGCTATTGATGGGAAAACCGTAGGAAATGGACAGTGTTTTCAAACAGTGGTTCAATTCCTGATGATATTCGATGAAGAGACTATTTAAAATTAATAAAATGACCTTACTATTGAATAGCATTGCTCAATTGCCTTTCTTACATATATTGATTGCATATCTTACACACACGCTCACGCACGCACATACGCACGCACGCACGCATGCACGCACGCACGCACGCACGCACGCACGCACGCACGCACGCACGCACGCACACACACACAAAATTAGGGTATTGAAATGCTAATATAGTTTAAAGAACCTATTTTTCGTATTTTCATAACAGGCCTTGTGAGACTTGGATTGTTATGTGTTTAGAAAAAACTCTCCATTCATTTTCTCTGGGAAAACAGCGTCATGTTTTCAAATTCACTCAAGTATATATTATAAAACTGTTGTCATAAAAAGTGTCATCAAGTTCCTTTTAAATCTAACAATTTACTAAGAGTTGTACTAATGTTATTAAAATGCTTGTATTAATTCTTCTAATAATTGTATGTTTATAACAATAGAATTGGAATATAAAAGTAATTAAAAACATACTAGACTTAGCCACTTTTATAAATTAAATGAAATATAAATAAATTACATTCAATACTTTTTTACATTTCATTTTATTAACCTTAAGTAGTTAAATTAATAAGGATTCTCGCGTTAGTGAATGTCTGCTGTCAGAAAAACATCTAACAAGACAAGGTGGAATAATAAAAAAACCAAATAATAAATAGAATACAATCGAACAGTCTAGATCGACATGATGATTAATATTTAACGATTTCAAAGTATCAATTGAAGGAAGTAGAAAATGGAAGCGTGTGATAGCATTTATTTATTGGTAAAATATATCCAAGATGTTATATATATGTAAATAATATACGACGTATAATGTTCCTGGCTTATTATATGTATATATAATTATAAATATAAAATTATTATTATAATTAGGACATTTTTTATAAAAAGCACATCACAACAGAAAAACTAAACACATGATTTATTAATATAAATAAAGACACGTATACGGCAGTCTCTGCCCTTCTCACCAAACTAGTGCACTCAACTCCTCCTCCCCTACTAATGTTAAGTACTACTAGTGAAAAATAGAAACAATAATTTAATACAATTGCAGTACAGCAAAGTACTGGCAAACTTCTTGAAAAAATGACCTTGACAGCGCAGAAGCGAATCTTAGGTTTCGTTTAATAAATTGTCGGAATAAATAATTTTTCATATTTCCTAAGTATGCAGAAACACAAAATAAGTTACATTTTATTGTATATTAAGTTTACAATGAGTAAACTTTCCCTTATTTACTCCTAATGTGTAAGACTAACCAAATCAAGCTTATTATTTTGCTAAATCAAGATATAATTTTTGTTCTACATCTATACTTGCCTCCATGAGCATAAACTTGTCTAGTTATCCACTTCAGTTATCGCAGTTTTCGCGCGGAGTCTCCCCGCGCCGTTGGTGTGGGCGTGTGCTCCGACAGCGCCTAACCAACACCGTGCAGTTAATAGCGAAGCGGTGTTATGAATTAGTACAACACATGCATAATATATGGTACAGCACACAAGAACGTCATCGCCATCAAATCTTGTTTCTCTTTATAAATACGAAATTCCACTACCTTTCGTCTTCAACGACCGTCCGTTGAGTGATCAATATATCCAGCTCATTACCACTTAAGTTTATGCGATAGTTAAAAATATTGATTACTTAGACCATAAGGAATATTTGACATATTTGATCTAATAAAAAATACCAACGTTTTTGCGTGCAGACCAGTAATGACAGTGAGAAGAAAGAAGTAGTAAGAAATAACCAGTGTTAAAGTGTATCATTAGGTATATAAGGTTATGCGTTTATTTAAAGAATTGGAATTCCCTATAGGCATTCCTACGGTTGGTGAAAACGACTAAAGTTCCGATGTCGATTTGTATCATAGGGAAAGTCTTGATTTATACATATTAAAGTTATTAGACTTTCTGCGTATATCGTAAAATATACATTTCAATGAATTTGAATTGAATGAATTCATTTGCAATTCTTAAATGTCACAGTCCGATCGTTGTGTACGATATGATTACAACCATTCATTGTTGATGTGACCTTTTAACTTAATTACATCATCTCTATACATGATTGTGAAAAATGAACAGTTGTAAATGAAGATAGTGACCGTTCGAAGAAAAAAAATTAAAGAGGGTATAACAAACAGTAATTATAACAACATAGGTAACATAGTCAATTGACCAAAGGAACGAAACAATTTCTACACTACAAACAGTTACATAAAATAAGATGGTTTAATTAGTTTGCTTATTTCCTGTGACCAGTATACAACATATGCTCG
The DNA here is from genome assembly GCA_018246295.1 of Papilio alexanor hazarajatica. NCBI lineage: Eukaryota > Metazoa > Arthropoda > Insecta > Lepidoptera > Papilionidae > Papilio > Papilio alexanor. Next base: position 10,276 of record DWLR01005602.1, read on the forward strand.
TAACCTTCTAGAATACATCAGTTATTCTTGAGAATTATCAATACCTTGAAAGAAATTGACTATAACTAGCATACAAATTTAATCAACAAGTTCCCATACTATAACACCAACAAAATTAATGAGAAAAGGAATTTATTAAAATAAAAAAATAAAAACATTACGATTAGACGTATGAACTTACGAGGGGAGGTCGAAAAGTTCGCGGAATGACAGGGAAGGATAATGAAATGAAACACTAACCTATTTTTCCTTTTCAAAGTATTCTCCCTGTACCCTAATACATTTATTGCATCTGTCAAATAACTTATTAATACCGTTGAAAAAAAAAAAAAAGATTGAAAGGCGTCAAAATATTGCCGAAATTGCCGACTTTACATCATCATCGTCGCCAATTTTTTTTCGTATGGCGTAGTTTTACAAATCCACAGCGGTGAATGACAGCTGTCGCAACATCGCTTGTGTGCACGGGCGCATTGTCGTGCAAAAGGAACACACCTTTTGTAAGCTTTCCTCGCCTTTTTTCTTTAATAG
>DWLR01005603.1:0-10804 GCA_018246295.1 Papilio alexanor hazarajatica
ACGCAGATTTAAAATATTTTGCAAATTATAACCTGTGTACAAAGTGGTCTCAAACTTTTGGCCGGCAGTGTATGTATGTCGCCGAGTGCAATCCCTTGTTGTAATTTTTTTTCTTCAACATTGTTTCTACATCTCACTATAAACAGGGTTCACTGAAAACCGGCACTGCGGCTTTTACCGCAGCAGATGCCAAGTAAAATCCTTCTTAACATCGCATTCCCCAATACAAAAATGTTACCTGATGTATGCAATTTATATGTGTATGTGCCCATCTTGGCTGTATTTTTTTTTTGTTTATTATTGATTCTTGTTATTTTTTTGTATGTGTATGGTGTTAAATAAATGTTTTTCTTACTTTATTAATTACACTCGCAATGATTGTATACCGTTAAAGCTCATGTGATATGAATTTGTAATTGTTAATTTTTGCAATAAAATAGTAGATACGTGCTTATAATTTATTAGATAAATAGGGCGATAGTGAATAAGTTCAAAGGAAATTGAATTGCAGTAAGACGATGGTGTACGTGGCGAGCACGGAGAGGAAGCGCAGCGGCAGCGCGGCGTCTATTAGAAGCAGACCGCCCGCCCACAGCCGCGCCGCCCGCTCAGCCTGACACCGCTTGCGCAACAAGCATGGTAGCTCTAGATAGAAACACAACAGCTTGTTGAAATGGTTCTTCTTTGGAAAAATAGAAGCGGCAATAGCCAAATAGTTGAGGGTATGAACTATCGATCCGGAGGTCCTGGGTTCGAATATCGCTATTCGACTATTGTCGCTTTCCATATATTAGCACAAGCATTTAACTTTTGATTCGCATACTAATGGTATCATAGAAGGTGTAGACAGGTGTAGGTAGGAAGGTGTAGTAGGTGTAGGCAAGTCGCTGGTGTGGATGTCCCGACGTTAACATCCTGTCATGAACATTAGGGGGAGAGTAATTATGAACTAGGGAATGAACGAAATAACATGTAGACGGTCAAGTATGGTGCGTGTGAATCCGCGTTACCTACAATGGCCAGGACTTTTGTAGAGTGAGGAGAGGGTGGAATAAGCAAACGAAAATGGGTAAGGGACAAAGAGATAGATAGTAGAGAGAGCAGAGAGCAAAAGTATAAACCTCTACTTAACGTTTATATGGAATGATGGTATGGTACGATGACTATGAGGTCCAAGAAGTAAAGATAGATACTTTTTGCCTATGTTCTCTAAGGTCTCTAAAGAGAGACTAAGGAGTCGATTTCGTATTGCTGGAGGACCACAACCTACATTGGTCAACGAGCCCATTGGGCTCGCCACCCTGAGATCGATATTAGAGTCCGTAACAACATCTGTTGCAAGAATAGGCCGCTCATCCGGTGAAATACCACGTCCTTTTCACTTTCACACTCTTTTCAAATAAGGAAAGGGTGGGAAGGGAAAGAGGATGCGACGGGCAGGAGGATGGATAGTAGAAGGAAATGTCCATTTTCCTGTCTATCCCTTTCTTTGTCTATTAAAGTTAGGCAACGCATCTGCAACTCGCAAATGCTTGTTTTAGATGTCAATGGGTAGCGGTCACTTAGGTGATCGCTTGCTCGTTTGCCACCTTTTGGTATAAAAAAAATCGACCTCCCCCCATCCACGACCCGGGGGACGTCCCCATAGGCTGTGATGAGCTTGATCTGTGCGATTTTCAAGTCTTTGACTTACTCCTTTTAGTGGCTGTGCGAGACAGGTAGCGGTGATGCTCTCCTGTATAGGCCAAAACCCACTTTGGGTCGCTGCGCCAAAGGAGTAAATAGTATGTTCTCTAGAGCCGCGATTCTTCTCGGATTGGCCAGCCCAATTGGTGCAACAGCTGTTACTATTATCTCTAACAGTTAAACAATACTCAGACACTGACCTGTTGATCTCTCTGTTATACTCAGTTTGATGCAGGTCACTTGAGCGTTTTTCAACTTCAAATAAATGTTCTCACTTTCCATACTCAATGTAATTAGCAAACTAATATTTTTAATCCATAAAGTCTGTGAAATAAACATAGTTTGCGTCCAAGCTGGCAACTAAAAGTGAAGAAAATTCTATTAAATATTAATTTTAAATACAAAACTCAACTCATGATGTTTTTTGTTGAATTGCATAATTAATATTCTTAAGTTCAAAAAATACAATTTGCTTAGATAATATAGGTATTATTTAGGTATATTAGGTATTGAAAACCAAGCATGTCAGTAACACGGTGCGGTTATCTAATGATGGACATAACCATGATCCTTTGACAAAGTTATACGCGAGCATTTAGTCATTTTCCCTTTCCCACCCTTTTCCTCTAAGGAAAGGTCGGGAAGGGAAAGAGGATTTGATAAGCAAAGGGATGGATGGAAAATGTCTTTTTTCTGTCTGTCTTCTCCGCTGTCTATTAATACTAGGCATCTGCAACTCTCTGCATGATTGTGGAAGATTTTTTTTATAAAAGAAGATGGCAAACAAGCAAGCGGTCACTAAGTGACCACAACCTATAGACAAGACAACAAGACAGAGGAGGGAATAGACAGAAAAAAATAATATTTCGCCTATACATCCCCTTCCTCGTCAAATCCTTTTTCCCTTCCCACCGATTCCATATTAGAAATAGGTGGGAAGGGGAAAAGGACTAACATGAGGCCTTAAGCATCGCATTCCTTAGACGAAACGCAGTATACTTCTACTTCACGCCTGTCTTCTGTGAAGTCGTGGTATTCCACTGGTCGAGCGGGCCGGTCATGCAACAGATATTGTTGTTGCGGACTCTACCACTCTTTTGCTTCATGCTTAGTGGTCTCTTGAGTGATCGCTTGCTCGTTTGTTACCTTCTTGTATAAAAAATACGGATTACTTGCGATTATACTCATACAAAGTTATAAAATACTCACCAAGATGACGTATTGAACATTAAAAATAGCTTGAAAAAATGTTACCACCACCATAAATAAAATCTGTAATTACCGAAAAAATATACGTTAAATTCAAAGAACATTCTAAATCATAATTTTAATCTAACGCAGTAGGTAATAAAATATATAAATAACAGTCAACAATTACCGGAAGTCCAAAAACTTGGTTGCATATATTAAGCGCTTCAATCAGTTCATCGTAAATTATAATAATTTTTTTCATATGAGACCATTGCCCCATCAATTTGATACGATCTGTTCCTCTGATATCTAAAGATTTTGCTTTACACAAACACTCCAATTCTGATATCCACGTTTCTATAAGTTTACCCAATAAATGTATCATACAAACTCCGATAATGCTGCTACAGTCAACGGAAAGATAAATTAAATGCGTAAAATATGTTCTAATAAAAGCGTTCGGAACTTCTATCAATCGAATTGTAAAATGTACAATGTGAAACACAATAATTCCTTTTAGGTATAGCCAATTAAAAATGGTTATACTTCTTTTATCAAACTTGACATGCTCGAAGTGTTTCTGTATTCTTTGAATCAATATAATTAAGTGTGCGTTCATATTACTTTTTTGTGTCGTTATTGTAGAATTAAAAATAAAAGCCGTTGTTAATGATCCGCTGTAAGTGAAGATAGCTGGGACAATTATTAAATTAGATCGTCTCAAAAGTTCAATGATACAATATAACCACACCGCAACGATTCCAGATGCACACAGACATACAAATGCGTTAAATTTGAAACTGTTTGATGTTATAAAATCATAACGGATGGAGTACTTAGGAGCCAACGTGAGACATTGCGCCGCGTATAATGGTAAAAGAATTGTTTTCACTTCAGGTTCGAGAAAGTTATCCAAGACAAAATCAGCATTGTGTTTGTCTAAGGACCGGTCTTTATTCGACTTCTCGTTACAAAATTTCCTCCATAACATCTTCGATTGCTTGAATCAACAACACAACGACCGCTTAGTGTCAAAGTATTAATTGTATTGCTTTTCATGCTTTTAATAAAACGACATTACCATTAACGTTCCATTACTTTCATATTAATGACATGTTTGACAATATGTACTGTTTTAATGGATTGTATGTTTATTAATAAAAGTCCAACATAAAGTTAGGCTTCTGGTTTAAGATAGAAACAATTGCCATAATAATTGATTAAACTCAGTAACAATCAGCATTTGGTATCTATCGCTGAGACGAGCTTGGAGTGCGAGAAGATTTATATGTACATCAGTGAAAAGCGCTCAGATCGAGCGCATTATGGCGAACATTGCGGTTAATTCCACATTAATCACCTGGGTGATAACACCTAGGCGATCAAAGTGGAATACTTCTGTTCCAATTAGATCACCTGAAATTTAAATGACCTGAATCACGTGAGCTGGGTGATCAAAGTGCAAATTCATTTAATTTAATCAATTTGTCAGGTCAATTGGGTGCATAGAGATGACTCTTATTTATTATTGAATTTTAAAATATTGAAATACATTAGCGTTGCAAAACAAGTAAAACTTGATTTTAGATTAATATAAAAACCACCATAGGGCCAAAAATTAATAGCGTTATGTTATATTAATTTATAATTCATTAAATATATTATTCTTTAAATATAATTATCATTTATTTTGTTCATTACATTACATTTTAACAAAGTTTTCATGTTAATGTTGTATTTTTATATAATTGGTGTAAAATATTTCAACATTCGGACAACTACATTTATTCCATAACCATGATTATATTATGCTCTATTTTAGACACAGAACTATTAAACGGAAAATTATAATATACATATTGGTGTTGTCTTTCCACGCTTTCCCAGCAGGATTATTAATGAAAAGTTTCAAAGCACTGTAAGCTGAACGCAAATGTATCTACATACGTAGGTTACTATTGTTCACACGCGTCGGTAGCGATTCCATTTGTGAGGACAGCAATTATTTGACGTAGAAATGTATTAAGTTAATTCGTTTTATATTTATTTAAATATCGGCTTAAATTACATTTTAAACGATTTCAGAAAAGGAGAGAATTCCCAATTCGCTTGATTTTTTTTCTTTTTATGTTTATTACCACAGAGTTTTGTCATATATCGATTTAAAAAAAATGTTGTAAAGGGGATACTCGGGATCCTTCTCCATTCTTCCTTTAATATAAAACCTCACTGAACTTTGGGTTCTGAAGACATACCGAAAATTGTCATATTGGTAGACTGAAGACTGTTTCGATTTAATGGATTTATAATAAGATCTACCGTGGCTATAATTGATATAATAACGTAGTGTGAAATGTTGTAATTTGCAAAATAGGTTTTGCTGCGCTTATGTTGCGTGAATTGAATAATTTAAATATTTGTGAGTGATGAAATTCATGTTGTATGTCATATCAAAAATATTAATGGAAAATTTCCCATTCGTCGTTCCACGCGTGAGGAGGGAGAAGTCTCGAGGGATTTGAATAACTTCTTTCGACGGCACCACGAATTGGAAAAAATATGTAAATAATTTTCCCTTAATATTTGCCTCTTACAAGATTAATATGCTTACTTCTTTAAGTCGGCATATTTTTTTGTGATTCTTCATTTGTTCGTAAATTTTGTAACATGTTATTTACCTACCATTTTGAATTATTGCGTAAATAAGTTTCAATTTAACAACACTAACTAAACAACACTAGACACTACAAGCCACAAACAATGAACTATGCACTGGATCAAACTTAAAAATTAAAATCAAGAAAAATATCTTTTATCAAAGGAAAGAAAAACAAAAATCATAGTTTATATAAACGTATTAAAATGAGTTATTTGCAGTAAGCCACAGTAATTTGTATGTGTATGTTTCGCAAAATATGTATCCAAAATTTTCAAAATTCTGCCTACCGTACAATTACACACAATGTCGCGTGCAAAAGCTAGCACGGAATAAGATCAAGTACCTATTGTTATCATATATATATATTGTTGTTAGGAAATCAAAAGTATTTTTACTTCATGCTTCGTACATATTTATTTCCATTTGTAATTTTTTTTGAAGAACGCATCCAGTGCAAAAAATTGGATAAAGTGATTATTGTAGCTCAAGCTATCAATAAATCTAATTTTTCTTATTTAAAATTCTTCCTCAAAATTGTGTTTTCTTTACTTGGTAGTAGAAGAATGCCACTACAAATAAACTGATAAGTTGTAAGCCAGTTGCCTGAGCCCAAACGGTGGTATTGTATTACACCACAACTTTGATTTGATTAATTACTACAAACACGTGACATTATCAAGTACTAAATATTATACTTTATCAGTTTGCATATTCCTAATTTACTCGGTCATGTTGTGTTCGCATGCTGTGGTCTATAATAAAGCTTTTGAATATGTTGTCAATGCATAAGTATTCCCAAGGAGGGTTGGCGTCAGGCAGGTTGCCGGCCGTAAAACTATAGCCAAAACCAGTTGCAGTATGGACTACAGTAGAGACCAGGATACATGGAAGAGTAGTTCATAATGTGCCGACCCTATGCAAGTGGGAAAAGGACAGGGAGATGATGTCAATGCATAAGTATGTAAATGATTATAAACTGCTATGTGTACCTTAATACAAAAAAAATATTAAGGTCATCGTCATATATTATATTGTTTTAGATATTAATCTTTGTCTGACAAGCTAGGGAATCTAGCCATTGTCTAAAGTAGAATTTAACGACTCTAGAACGCGATGTTAGCAAATCACCTAAAAGCTCTCGAGATTACATTTTGCTATATAAATTTAATGGCATGGCGTAAAAACTACAATATCAAATATATTCCTTGGGGGATGGTGTGTGGGTTACAAATTTCACGGTCATAATATCTTACCGAAATACTTTATCGACATTTGAAACCTATGAGTTGTTAGAAGTTTACATAAATACATAACGCTCAGGCCTGTAATCCAATTCATGTGTTATATTTGTAAATAGTACACGAGTCTCACTTTAATTTTAAGCGACTTTAAAAAAATCCGGTTCTTCAATTTTTCGCGGTCGCAAGTTTTTTTTTATATTTGCTACCGCAGAACTTTGTCATTTATTTAGTTAATAGATTTAAAAAAAAAAAAATCTTTTGTTGGGAAGGAAAGCATTTCAAGTGGATCCCAGGGAATTTTGAATGTCATTGAACCTTGGGTTCCGAAGATACACCGAAAATTGACATATTGGTCGACATAAGACAAGCCCTGTTTCGATTTAATGTACCTTAAATAAAATGTACTTGTAATGAGAAGTAGCGTGGCTATAAATGACTTATGAATGAACTTAGGTGTTTTTATTTTCCCAGTGAACTTTTTTGTAATTTGATCCCGCATATGTTAATTTTGATAATAAAACGCGTAAAAACTTTAAAGTCAACATTAACGTTAGCGGATTTTTTAAATAAAGCTTTTTCTATTTCTTATCCCTAAAAAGTGAAGAATTATACAAAACTGAAGTCGGTTTTGTTTATCTTAAAAAATGTTAAAAGATAATACTTATCGTTTAAACAAGCAACGTATGAACTTAATGTCTATATTACAGCTTGTATTTAACTAGTTTTTTTTTTAATGAAACTTAGGTATTATAGATTTTGTATAAGTACAAACGTAAACTTGTACAATAACTCGATATCTATAGCCGTATGTTATCTCCAACACTTATCCCTTTTGACCCATTCGAAGCGAACTGTATCGGATATCGCTTGAGATATATCGAGGGAAGTTTACGCAACACTGGAACGATTTTTCACATTGTATCTACTCTGACTTACGGTTTGCCCTTTGCAAAGGATATTTATTATATTTTCAAAGTTCTCTTATCAATATTCAGATTGTATAGGTTTTTGTTTAACATAATCCCATTTAATTATTATTACAGAGTGTTAGGACTTAAAGGATAGACTTTGATGAAGTGTGTGAAGTTGTATTGTTTACTACTTAAAACAAATTTTATAGTGACAGTATTTTCTTTGCGAATTTAGAAGAATTTTAGCGAATGCTAAAATTCTTTACCGGTTTTAATCTTTGTACTTTGAGTATACGAGACATTGTTATGTAGATATACCATGTTTTAATTGATGTCGTATTACTTAATTTTCTTGTCGAATATATTACAAATTTCTAGATTCTGTTTCTTCAATTAGAATGTCTCAATGAACAATAATAACAACCAAAAAACCCTTAGCTCAATTTTGCAAATATAAACTAGTTTTATTTTTATCTGAAATTAAATGACCGGTAATGTTTCAAGTTTTGGTGAGAGCACACCATTAATTATTTACGGACTTTGTTTTTAAATAATGAGCCAAGTGTCAAAGCTTGGTGTGAGTTATAACCTTCATTTAAAACAAGCTTTATCGGAAAGGTTAATACTGGCTATTGGAAATTTATTTAAATATAATGGCTAATTTTGTAAGGAATGACGTCGTATTTAGACATTGCCAATAAAATCAGGGAAAACGCGAGTCAATCTTCAAATTAAAATATATTCAAATTAAATGTCAAATATAATTACATAATACTAGTTTTTGTCCGTGACTTCGTCCGTTAATTGTTACTGTGGGCAGCATTTTTTCTAAGATACTTATTTTGCGAATATTACACATATGAACAGCTCTGTTTTACTGAAAAAAACTTATTTTAATACATATATACTACGTTTTTTTTTTATTTTTCCATCCTTTCCTAAAAAAACGTGACTTTGTTTCAACTTGCTTGCGAATTTTCATACCCAATTTCATCCCCACATAGGTCGTAACTTCAAAATCATAGAAAACATGTTTATTTCTTATCGTGTTCCTAAATACAAAGATTCGTGGTTTTATCTTCGAAAATAACGAATTTCCATACAAACATTTATTCCCTATTTCAACCCTCTCACACCTTTTTTTCGCGATAAAAATAGGATATGTCCTTTTTCATGGTCTAGTCTATCTCTGTATCAAATTTCATCAAGATCGATTCAGTGGTTTAGACGTGAAAGCGTAACAGACAGGCAGACAGAGCTACTTTCGCATTTATAATATTCTAAAGTATTAAATAAGGGAATTAATTTAGTAAGGGATTGCTTATAATGAAAAGTGCGAAATGCCTTAATAATGATAGAATAAATTAACAAAGGAAAACATCATTCTTATCTAAGAAAGCAGGTAATCAGGAAGTTAAGAATCAACAAGTTGTAACATGTTATCAAACTTATCGATGTTAAAGGTCTATCTCTCTACATATATACACATGATTTAGTCTTCGCCAATTTGGAACTCAAGTGTTTGTATAACTTAAATTGAAACTAATGTATTAGAGAGACTGACTCCGATAACCTTCGATTAGTTTATATAAATTTTTAAGTTTAGAAAATCATTATCGTCAGTGATTTTCAAAAATCTTTGCGTTTGCTTTATACATTTCAAGTTAAATTAGTGAGTGAGAAGACAAATATGTTAATAGTAATAGTTCACTTCTACGCTACGAGTCGCCCAAAAGAAGTGTCACTTTCGCCCATGAACATCCGCAACACCAGAGGAATCGCAGACGCGGTGCCGGCTTTTTAGGAAGGAGTGCGCTCTTTTGTTGAAGGATCCGAAGTCGTAAAAGCTTCCCATTTGTGAAATTCGATAAGTAAAAGGGTTTTTTTTTTAGTAAATCTCCACATAATACCAAATTCGCAAGTGAGTATCTATGCCTACAGGCTATTATTATATATTATATAATTTTATTATATATTATATTATGTAACATTAGTTACAGTTAAGCATTATATATATGATAGGTAGGCTTACAAATAGGTTTCACTGGTATGACATGCAAAGAATATTATATAGACAGGTCATTTATTGTTTATTTATCTGTTTAGTTAAGCGATCGAAATTAACAATAATTTTAAACAAAGATAAACACTTAATTTGTTAATTATAGGTGAGTCCATCTCAATTACAGGTGTAAATCATAATACATAAAAATTAAGGACAAGAAAAATTAAAAAAGTGAGAAAAAAAACAGGAGTTATATCACAGAAAGTTATTTATTAAACTCATTTTTACTTTCATGTACTTACAAACCTACATAACTCGTAATCACTGTCAGTTTTCTTAGACTAAAGGTCTGTTTGATGATATATCTATTCTTCGAAAAAGCTTGTTTTTTACATGACCTTTGCGCTCGATTAGCTATGAATGAATGCCAATATTTTGTTCAAAGACCAAGTTACAATGAAAAAGAAATATTTGCCAAGCCACATCAATCAAGGCAACATCAATCAAGTCCAGTTTTGAAAGTATCTCGAAGCGATTCCTTTATTCATAGCTCAGGGATCTTTGGAGTGATATTGTTACACTAATAAAATAATTCGTTAATTTTCATATTGCGATTATGTCCATGTCATTAGGTCATGTTAGCTACGAAAACGACTTTTTTTGTCAAACCTCTTCTATCGCAGTTTGAGTTAAAAATGCATTTGTTTAAAAAATCTGGGCGGTTACAACAATGCACCATGAAGAAGTTTTGATGTTGGATAATGACGAATGTAAGGCAATGATTGAACAGACGTAAAAGGTCAAAAACTGACCAAGTTAGAAAACTTTGTATCTTTGGATTTGTATATAAGAACAAGTGTGTATGCGTAGATGTATGAATGTAGAAGAAGCGAGAGTGCCAGTACTGTGCCAAATCCGTTATCTGTGCTTACACCTCAGGGTTAAGGGGGTGAGTGTTTATTTTTTAGTTATAATATTTGTGGTATGTAAGGTATGTATGTATGTAGTATATATAATATTTATTCATAAAAATAACACATTCATTTAAACCATGCCCCGCAAAACTGCTTACGCAGTTTGACTGCAGGTAACTCGCTTTATATAAACATAG